>JADLIF010003190.1:0-161227 GCA_016648015.1 Steinernema khuongi | reverse complement strand
TGTTTCGCACAAAACTTTTGGTCGACAACATAAGTTTTTACAAATTTTGGCTTATTCGATGAGCCGTATCAATATCTACAACTTTGAAAAGGGGATTTTTGATTAGTGGCGTAAAACGCGAAAAAAATGCGATTTACCCTCAAAAATGTATGGGGGACTGAATAGGTTAGCTTTCGACTCGGTCACGACGCGAAAACAGTGGTGGAACATTGTTTGCGTTTTGACTGTATATACTGTATAGGGGGGACATACAGTAGATTACGTTGTCTATCAGACGAATCGTGGTAGGACCAGTGAGATCAGCCATAGACTTTAGATCAGATCTTAATGTTAAGCGAATGGTTTCAAATCGTTCCGCTTTTGTGTCCCTCGTGTTCTACAGGTCTTTCTGTGCACGACTGACCCTTTCTTATGGATGTCCAGAAGGTCGCGTGAGGGTAGCTGACGTCCTAAAGATGACATGGTACAAAAAGATTGGTTCATCTTCTGAATAGCGCTTCCAAAGTGCCGTGTCCTCGATATTGGCTTCAGTCAGAGCGTGCAGATAGTCCTTGGCGGTTTCTTCGTGCCGAAGAGGCTTCACGCGGTACAAAACCGTTCTTGGAACGTGGTTGTCGACGAAACGAAGTAAGGAGACAATGAATTGGTTTCCATAGTCGTCACTGGATCCGTCTAGAAGCAGAGAAATGGGAAAAACCCTTCAAAAATGCCCCATTTTTCAATACATCTCGCTGATGGAGAGCGCTGACTAGGTTCAGGGGATCGGTTTTGTTCAGAAGGACCTGTAATGCAAGATCTTTAGGTCGTCATTTACCCTCAGATGGCCCTCTGAGGATCCATGAAAAGGGATCAGATCTGCTCAGAAAGACCTGTAGAATACGATAGAAACAAAAGCGGATCGATTTGAAGCCACTTGCTTAACAAGATTTAAGATTTTGTTCCGCCATCCCGATCCCAGTGGTCCCGCCACGATTCGCCTGCCAGACAACGTGTCTACTGTATGCCCCCCATACAGTAGACCACCCAGGCCGCCTCGCGGCGGGTCGCGCCCAGGCCTGTGAAGCCCTGCTCAAGAAGCACCGCGCGCTCCTCAGCGACCTGGACGCCTTCTGATCCACCATCGACGACTTGCGTAAGGTGGCCAACCAGTGCAAGTACCAAGAACCCGGAGGAGCTGCCTCTCGGAACAGCGCGAGCAGCAGCTTGGATTGGCGCACGAAGTCCAGCGTTTCCACCGCGACATCGACGAAACCCGCGACTGGATCCAGGAGAAGGACAAGGCGCTCGACTCCGACGACTTTGGCCGTGACCTTCGCTCTGTGCAAGCGCTCCAACGCAAAAATGACGGCGTGGACCGCGATCTGTTCGCGCTGGGCGACAAAATCAAGCGTCTCACACAGAAGGCGAACAACCGCAAGGAGAAGCTTCTGGACAGCTACGACTACCAACGCTTCCTCAGGGACTACCGCGGCTTGATGCAATGGATCGCCGCCATGAACAGCCTCATCAGCTCGGACGAGCTGGCCAACGACGTCACCGGAGCTGAAGCGCTCCTCGAGCGGCACCAGGAGTACCGTACGGAGATCGACTCGCGCGCCGCCACCTTCCATGTAGCGATCCTTCCTCGTGCTTCAATATGTAATCCACTCCTTTTCTAGGCCTTCGAGTAATTCGGCAACCAGCTCCTCAATGCCAACCACTATGCGAGCGACTCGCTCGCCAGCGCCTCGAGGAGGTACAAGATCGCCCGCCGTAAGATTCTCGACCAATGCCTGGAGCTGCAGCTCTTCTACCGCGACTGCGAGCAGGCCGACGCTTGGATGTCAGCCCGCGAGGCGTTCCTCAACCAGGACGAAGAAGCCGGCGACAACGTCGCGTCGCTCATCAAGAAGCACGAAGACTTCGACAAGGCAAGAACAGTCAAGGATCTCGAATTCTGGCTCGGAGAAGTGGAGACGATTCGCTCCTGGAATCCGAACAGTTCGACCAGGACCAGAGAGAGTGTCGTCGCCGTCTCATCAATGATCGCTACGCTCGCGTCAAGGACCTCACCAACGTCCGCCGTGACAAACTGAACTAGGCGATTACCGTACACCAGTTCTTCCGCGACGTTGACGATGAGGAATCGTGGATCAAGGGAAAGAAGCTGTTGGTCTCCAGTGACGACTGCGGGTGTGACCTGGTGTTGTATACACTTTGCATTCCACTTTGTTATTGTTTGTGCTGGTGCTGGCGCCTCCGTATTAAAGCAGCTTGGAAGCAGCACCTGTAGCCTTCGTCATTTGTTGCAGCAGGATGGAGACTGATTTTATGCGCCCTGTGGATCGCTTATATAGGCTGTGTTTAGACAGTGTAGACGTGACTATATGTCTGACAAATGAGAGCAGACTGTCTATGTAATCGTTCTCATTTGCAGGGCTCTTTGGACGATTGTCTATTATGTTTTAAGACTGATTACCGAGGCATCTAAGTCGTCTGCAGTCGCCCCTTCTTCGATACCTTCCTCTCCAATTCCACACGCGCCACATCTACTACACTATTACATATATAAGTCCTCCCTTTTGAATCTGCCTAGAATAGATGTCCTCCTTAAATGTGCGTCTTCGCCCCCTGTTCTTCTTCATTCTCTCCGTTTATTGGGAGAAGTATCCAGGAGAGGAATAGCGCTTTTGATTTGCATATCCAAAGATTTTTGCATATCACGACTTTTTCAATTTACCGCTCTCCCATCTGTTTTGGACATGCTCATCACCACATTCAGTGTTTATTGCTCCTACTGTATCTAATAAATAAATTATAATATGTATACATTATGCTTTACATAGAAAAAGGAAGACACTGGGCATCTTGCAATAATGTTTTGTTTTCATTCGATTTCCGATTGCGATCTCAGTGTTGAAGCAAGTCTAAAGGGCATCTGCCTTCAAAAGGGTCGATTATCCTGACATCTTCACCTCTTTGAGAGTGCATTGACAAAGTGCGGTATCTCAGGAAGATAAACGACTTAAATAATTCACTTTTTCCGACGTTCCACCAGCCGAATTTCTCGGATGGTTCTACGTTTCGTACTTTTTCTACATGTTCACTTTCGTAACTTGGTTAATCCTCCCCTTACTGGAATGTGTCTGTATCCTGCTTTTTGATTATAAAGGGTTTCGAACTTGGAACCGACATTGTTTGATTCAGTAAAAGAATTCAAGAAATTCATTAGTTGACCTCTTACAGCAATCAATCGGTACTTGAGTGATCTACGAACACCAATTTTAGCGCTAATGTAATGGAGATTTCATGCAACACCGACATAGCGTTGTTTCCGTTAGAGTTTAAGAACTCCAATGATACGTCCCCCAGTTTCCTGAATTCGTTCTTGTAGCTCCTCCGAGAAAACATGGCCGTAATCCGTTTGTTGTGCTCGGGCGGAACATATTACGGCTTCAGCCAGGAGCCGTTCTTCTCGAATGACCAGTTGTTGTCTTGGAATCTAATTAATTATTTCTTTTCAATCGTTGCAGCTTCATGCCGCGGCATCATGAAGGTGGATTCATAAGCTGAATAGCAGCCATTTATTCACCATTGACTCCTTTAGGGAGATCATAGTATCGAAAACTTTCGTGGCATTTCTCAGGTCTCACAACATTTTTTCGAACTGTGGTTTCATAAAACCATTTGCCCAGCTTTGGCAATTCGATGATGGATTTCACCGATCAACAAGAGTAGTGCCGTTTTATAGCTCATCTCAGTTGGCCGTTTTCGTCTAATCCACTAACGCCGTATCTTCTCCTTTCTCGAATGGGTTGGTATCTCGGTAGTAGTCAACTTCGTGAGAGTTCGGTTTTCGAAGCTGCTTTCTTCCATGGTGGATCCATAGTTCAAGTGGGGTATTTGTTTTTTGAATATACAAAAATGCACCGTAGAATGGTGGTGGAGAATCTTTCCTGTCCACAAGAGTCTCTCATTTGTCACCGGCACGAAAAAGAAATGATGATATCCTAAGAAAGAGACACTTTGGAAACATTTTGGTACTGTTTGTTTATGTACCAGTGCATTAAATTTAGAGCAGCAACGGTCACTGCTACCATCCTATTTTCTGTCAGAAGTGTCGTCAATAAAAATGATAACCCACACAGCTGTCCTGTTTGGCTGTCTACGTAAACCAAATAGGATTTGGGATTAGAGAAAAAGCCGATATGCAGTTCGAGGAAGGTTGACGTCAAAGACTGTTCCGTCTATTTTAATTTTAACCTATGTTTTGTATTATTCAAAGTATCTGGTGGTGACTGCCGTGACGGTTGCTGTGACCGTTTATAAATATCGTTTATACGTCCAAAGGGGCATCGAATTGTTAGGGAAAAGGAGACAAAGTAAATGCGTGGTGCTTAAACGCGTCTCTTCTAAAGCCGTCTTAATGTGACTTCATTGAAAAAACCGATTATTTGCCTTGTCATTGCTAGATTATCAAAAGCCTCATTTCCAAATATTTTCCTCATGCATTTCGATACCTTCCTATTCTCTGCGTCATTGTGCACGGAGTTCTATTCGTCAGTGGTTACCTCTCATGCTGTCCAGACCACAAGAGCAGCGCTAAACTTACAGCTCAATTATGTAGACCCCACTGCTACTTATTGCACCACTCCGTGAGGCAGACCACTTGAACGTGCACGTCGCAAGTATTTCCTTATCCTTATATGATCTCTCGCTCACCCGTAGTCCCCATGACGTGCATCCAGAGTGGACTTTAATTATTTATGCTCTTCATACGATCTTGAAAACAAACAACTTAAAAGAGTTCCCGCGCAGGGTAACACACCGTGCTGCGTCACAAGTGCAGATTCCTACCGACACGGACAAAGGACACCGATTCGTGGAATCTACGGTGAGCAGCAGCACTCTGTTCCTTTTCTCAACGAGTACATAAGTGTGTGCGTGAGACTGAAGGCCTTGGTGGGTTACCCCGAGTGCCTGTTTACTAGTCTCGGGTCAGTGGAAATATGCTGGACATTGAGGAAGTTTTTTAGCACAGTCAGGATATAAGGCGATGAATGTAGAACATGTGCAACCATTTCCTGGAATTTTAGTCCTTCCTTTCGAAACACTTCGACGTGGCAGTCGTCGATCGGAACAGAGTCACTTCAGTTTTCTCTTTGTTTGTTGCGATAGGATAAACACATTTCGCAGGAAATTAGTTTCCTTTTTTCAATTTTACTTATTTGTCTCAATACGTCCAACGGTAACGGCGTTAAGTTGTGTAGAACTAATAAGTATAGTTCATTATTATTAAAGCCTTGCATGCAAGGTCCTGCTAAGCATAAACAGGGCCTAATGGAAGATATACTACGGTAAACATCGTCCGTATAATGTCTAGTACCAGGGCTTAACACCGTTGTCATAGCTCAATACCGATGAACTTACGCGACCTGACTAGGAGACGTAATTTCCGTGTTGTTCGAATCACACATATTTGTCTACATCCTTGGATGTCGACACGTGGGCGTCTTCACAGAATAATTGCGTTGAAGAAAATAGTTGCTGACACGCGGGGATCTCTGGCTTTAAACATAGCTACAAATAAAAATCCCGACATTCACGACTGTACGTTTTGTTCCTTGAAAATTGTTTTAGAGACGTGTTGTTACCTAAAAGATGTTGTAAACACTTACAATCAAGCCAAAGTTACCGAGTACAGTATGGCTTTTTTAGAATGTCTGTTAATCTGATTGCGGACTCGTTCGTCGAACTTCACCAAACCTGAACCGCAGAGTTCTCAGTACAATTACCACTTATGCTCAATATCTTCCAAATCCTACACATGCACTCCACCAGTACATTGCCCTAGACGAGCTCTCAGTTCGCAAATACATATGAACCCATATCAAATGACATCGAACGCACACCAGCCAGCAGCAGAGTCTGGCATAAAAAATGCTTGTTTTTGATGGTGTCATCATAGTCAAACACAAGTTAAGTACTACGAGTTATTTCCATATTGATTTAACCCTGACTGGCCCTCCATGCGGACGCGCCCCCATGTTGTTTCTCCAAGATAATTACCTGTATCTTTGTCGAATCCGCACACTTCTAATGAGCATGCTTTTCCAACGGCGGCGCCATTTTTTCTCAGAACGTGCCAGAGCTGTGGGAAAATTACGTGTTACGGCAGCAAGCAATTAATCTGTAATCAGAAATGGGTTGTTTTGTCGTAATTTTTATAAAACAGTACTTTTAACTGGGTGGATCCTAACTATCCCTGAAGCACATTTTCGACAGCAGAAAGAATGTTGTTGTTGGAAAATTATAGACGAATTCTACCATAAGATCACTGTATCACTTTTGTCACTACTGTAATCATCACTGTATTAATTCTTTTGCGTTTTCTCCCTATTTTTTATTGTTGAGATTGAAACAATTAACACAGGAAAACAACAATTTTTTTTCGAGTTTTGAGAACCAAACATACTTTGCAAAGCGATCTGGACCATACAGTTGCACATATGTGCCGTCAAAGGATAATGTCGAGCAGGAACAGAGGGTGGAAAAGTCGCTGGCATCAGTGCAGTCATCGTGAGATTTCGGTAAACAGTAATTTCGATTGTGCGGGAAACAATACCTTCTTCCGTCACTGCAATACAAATTAGTATCTATACCTTCGTTAGGGTCCCATTTACATTTATTGCCTTTTTCAAAATTGCAGCCGTAGACGTGACCTGTTCGGAACTTACAAATGTAAAACATAAATAGGCACTGAATTTTTCTTGTGTAGGTGGAACTTCACAATCAACAACGGCGTTATGACTCATGTTGTGTATAACTAATACCGTCTTTAATATCCGTATCCTTTTGTGTTATTTTACTGGAATGCGTCACACTTCTTTCTTATTGTTCGAAGTACTACAAAACGTTTGTTTACAACGCAGTGAAAACGGGCTGTTCCTGTCAGTCTTGTGGTTGCTGCATAACAGGAAGCCGGAGTAGGCAGCATACCTTGCACACATTGCTTGGCATGATTCAGCATAGTTGAAAAATAAAAAAAATTCATTATTTTGTACTGAAGTGCCTGGCACCCGGGCATTGTCAAGGGTCTGGAAGAACAGCCTTTTTGGGGAAGTTTATCCGAATCAGGTGTCATACAATATAGACTGATGTTTACTAGCAGCGAACATTTTTCTGTGGGCGCAGTTAAGTGCCATTTGGGCAAAACGCTCTGTTCTGCTTCATCAATCTCAAAGAACGACTCACCCCTTTAAACGGCATTGCTACATCTACAATTGCATCTATGTATAATGCAGTTAGTTCAAAACATTCAAGTGCCTCCCTTGCGTACTAAGCAAAAGTGCATGCGCAGATCTGCTATATTAAGAACTCCTAAAATTATCTCTAAGTTCCATTCGGTCAAAATAGATCCATTAGATTGATTTTTGCTCACATTGGTGTGTTTCGTAAAGAATATATCATTGTTATAGACGAGAGGATTATCTAGCCTGTTTACGGCTCCATAAGATGAGTGGCCAGTGTTTAAAATGTGTCCCTTATGTATGGTAATTCGTAAACAAGATCTGACGGAACTCCAGATGTTCTAGCTTCTCTCGAGGGGACATATTTTACAGCCGCAGAACCCAACCTTATTATCCTTATAACACGATGTATGTCAGTCGCGTATTAGGAGAATATTAAAAAACAAACACTACGTCTCTATCTCCGCCTCTCCGATGGTTATTGTCTTCTCCTCATCCCTTTAAACTACGTAATGTTTTCCGCCACGCACCATCGTGAGGCTAATTTTTTCACAGTTGTTCCATTAAACTCAGTTGCCTGACAATTCCAATTACATAAAAGGTCACATCTCTGCACTTAATTGTAGGCTGAACGTGGTGTAACCTACAAAACATAGTTCCAGCTCGTAACGGTCTGTTATACTCTAGTGTTTTTTTAACATGGCACGCTATAGAGAATTGTATCCACTTGTCGTGCGAACGTGGTCTTAATTCCTATTTGGGCGACGTCAAACGTTTTCTTTTGCTTTGTGTTTATTAAGACCGTTTCCAGGATTTTCCCAGGCTTTCCCTCAATTTAGGTACGTGACTACTGAAAATATGAAATTCGAATCCCAATTTTTAGCTACAAAACAACAACAAATTTTCTCAGATCTCATTAATCTGTTTTGCTAAACGCGTTTCTCCGGAGCACCGACACGGGGTTGGGTTGACCGGAACCTCAAAAAACTTATGTGTGATTAGACAACCAGCTTGTCAAAGTTATCGGCGCACGATTGCCATTTTTATTCTACATTACAACTTAGAGAGGCCAACATTTGGACCAAAAAGCTTTGGAGAAAAAATTTAAATTCATGCGTGACGTTTCTAAAACACCGACAAAAACAAATCTTTAACATAAATTGTTAGCTCTTTTGTTTCGTCTAGCATTGTTTTAGAAGCAAAATCCGGTGACGTTTATTTATTTATTCTGCATAGACATAATGAAATTACCGATAGGTTTTCATTGGATGTTAAAGAGTCGAATGAAGGCAATGGATTTTTCATGGATTTCTTTAAGATTTGTACAGGTATTACACTAAGGTGCACCAGTGCACTCTGTGTCATTTTCTCCATAAAAGAGTACTTCTTCTTGAAGAACTTCCAATAATATCCACTCCAATTGGTCCCAGAAAAGTTACCCTTCAACAACAAAGGCTAATTAGCCGCATTTGTTCTAACCCATAGGGGCGAAAAATGTCTCGTGGGACAAAAGGTTTTTTTCTACCGGCCTTATATTAATTACGGATTTGCCTACGAACTTTAGGATGAATGGTATCGTTAATAACGTCTGACTGTGTTTTTAATGTAAATACAGAGAGTTGTTTTAACTCACGGAAAAGGGCAGGGGTACTGTGCACCGTGGGAACAAGCAGATAATCCTGTTGTTGTCTGTCGTTTTAGCTGTTGTCTGTCGTTTTATCGGATTTAAAAAATATCGCATAGTCACGCATAGGCTTTGTTCCTATACATGCTTCTCTATTGACTGCATCGACTATTCTTTAATCCTGCAAAGTGCAAGGCTTTCCAAGATATTGGGACAAGCTTATTGTGACATGTCAAGGCTACAATGACCCTAATACATAGTTATAAAGCACATTAGGAATTGTGAGATATGTAATTCAACCCTTTCCCAAAAAGGTCTTTGTGCCCTTGTAACTCATGTGATTTCAAATTTTCAAAAGTGCATATTCATAATCTCAGAGAATGTAGTTTTCCCATGGCCACACTAACTAATTCATCAGTGAAACCTACGTAACACGCTGACGTGACAGAGGGGTATTTTTTTATGGGCTACAGAGTAGTAAGATCTCCAAGAATAGTATGATCTCAAAGAATAGTATCCCATAATAGTATGATCTCCCATAGGACACTCCCTATCAGCCCTAAGCACATTAGGATGGTCGAAGGTCGATGCTAATCACGAACATCGTGCGTGCAATGTGAATGGAGACGCGATGTCAGTTTGAAGGAGTAAAAGAAGTTGATTTTTTCACAGTTCAAAGCGCTCTTAAGGTGACTAAAATACCCAAGTTCTATTAAACATCACACATAATAAGTGTATTCAACGGAACTTAATGAACCTTGTCCGTCGTGTGACCGGCCTTTCTAACAGTAAATTTAAGTTTTGTTTAAACTAAAGTAGGCGACACCACCAGTTTTCCAGGAACCGAAATGTTCAATATATTTCATCCCTCTACTTATTAAATGAGTGTCATCTAATCGTTTCCAAAGAGAAAATGCGAAATTGCGGTAACGTCCCTAAAGGTCTTCCATACCTGAACTTCCGATAGATTATAACAATTGACGGGAAGACCAATTGCGGTCAATTATAAGTGTTTATGAAAGGAAATTTTCTCTGAGGCAGTCACGATAAAGTCGTGTGTGCCTTTAGTCGAGCTAAGAGTGGTTCCACTGCTAATCCTTATGCTAGCCCCACCGTTCAAAAATGGAGAGAACCTGGGTTATGAGGTTTCTGCTTCCCGTTCGTGTAGACTAAGCTAGTTGATCACAGCCATTTCATTGGAAAGTTTATCTTTAGAAATTGCTTGTTTTCGATAGTCGACATGTGTTGCTTTGATACTTTGAGGTCATTTTCAAAGACATTGCACTTTTGAAAAGTACATCGCTTATTGTCACTTGTCTGATTGATAAACCTGCCCCGAAAGGAGACAACAACCGGGGTCGTTCCTAGGGCATGTTGCTCAGCATCAGCTTTATGTCCTTCGGACTCCGTTTGAGCTGTTGCTATTTAGGTCGGTGACACTCGGGCCCGATTTGATTTGGCTGCGAAAGGAACTGAACAACTGCTCTGTCCAGTTTGTCTGGACAGAGCACTGAAAAATATTATTGACATTGAACTTTTGCACACCTCGCTGTGTACAGAAAGTACGCACAACATACGCATAAGGAGAGGAAGCTTCTGCTGGCACGATGCGGACAACAGGCGTGGGAAAGTATTTCCTGTTTCGACAAAGACGCGAAAATATTTCTCCTTCTCGTGCTAGTCTCTATAGACGAAAATGTGTTCCTTTTCATTCTAAGGTTTACTAGCCACCTCCATGAATATTGTGCATGGGCTGCATGTTTACAAATGCCACTAGAGTCACTGCTCCAGGAAGGAGACTTGGAACGCTGTCAAAGAAATGTGCACTCTTCGCTTCCTGCACAGACTCCACTAACGTTTCTGGACCATTGTGGTTTATGACCTTTTCCGGTACTCGCGAATATGCACTTAGAACAATGTCTCAATTATGGAAAGGGCGAAAACATTAAAGACAAGCTTATTTGTCATTATCCACCATTACGTTCGGAGACGCGCTTCGAAAACCGACGCAATTGGTCTTGGGTCGAAGGAGAAGTTTGGATTGCTGCACGCATGTTGATGACTCTTCGAACGAGAAGACAAAAACGCCCGTTACATTGGGTAAAATTTGTCCTTTACTCAAAGATTTGACTCGTCCTTTAGTGGGACACATCGTTTCCGCTCCCTGTTCACCTTCATCTTTGGTTCATCGCCGAGTGGTGCCGTTTGAGAACGCGAACTAACTCTAAGACTTCTTGTTATTATGATATATGTACTTCAGGTTTTATGATTGGCCACGATGAGCAGCACAGCTCGGCGATGCAGGTCCTCCTGCAGAATTTCAAGTCCCTGGATTACCGCCACGATGCAGCACGGATCGAGGAGATCCTTCGTCGCCTGCACGAGGTGAGCCGTCTGTTGAACAAATTTTGTTCTTCTTCTTGTCACCATCTGGGTGATATGCACAAAGGGCTGCTTATTTGTTTACATGATTAAGGTTCCATCTCATGCCCTCCTATTCGCTCATACTTATAATCGATGCCTACATTCGTTCGGCTCTCACCGCTCGGTGGGCGGGCGTTTCGTGATTTCTGCGGGTGGGAGAAAGCGAAACGGGCGACTACCACTAACCTTAACGGGAAAAAGTAAAGTGTGCTACTTCTTCTAGCATATTCCATAGCATCCGTTGTCCTACGACGTGTGTGAGGTGGCGTCTCTACACATCTGCTCTAATTGGTCTTTTTTCTCGCCGTACTATCAAGGAACATGGCCCAAAGTGACAGTGCGTAGGCACGGCACACCTCTAATGAGTTTCCGTTTCTTGAGCTTGATCTCCTCCATTGAAGGTTTTTTTGTTTTTGTCATGCTCATTTTATGCAAATGAACTCTGGCGCACGCAAGCTCGCTAATTACTAGCTTGCGCCTCCTGTCATAAGTGGCTTTTTGTGGAAGGAGGCTGCTCTTTAGGCGGGATTTCTGAACGCCCGCCCTCGATGCCCTCCTGTTCATGTTTCTCGCCCTCACCAATTTCCGCGTTCAATATTTAATAACTTAACAGCCAAGCTATGTGACCGACCTCTTGTTTCTCCTCAACTCGCGCTGCTCACTTCGTGCCCCTCCAATCAAAAACGCTTGAAGCGCGATATCTGCAGGAGCAGATGAATTGTCGGCCGCGCACGTGTCTGTGGCCCTTTCTGTCAAGTGACCGAGCGAGCGTTATTAATCAACTCTTTTCGCCGAGGACGAGTTTAGCAAACAGACTGCATGCGACAATAAATAAGCCCCCCTCACTTTTTATCTATTATGGCGCGTATGATGTATTGTAATTAGACGCCCGTGAGTACAGCCGTTAGAACCACAATTAGGCGGGTGTGACTTCTTGCAACCCAATTAAATTGTGGCATTGTCCTATTATTCCCAGAAGTAAAACTGTCGCCGTTTCCCTCTCGTCCGTAGATCTCCCACCCCCGTCAGCCAGTTCTTATTGAATACGTCGTGCTCTCTTTTTTTCTCCTTAAACGTATACATAACATTGCAAACTAGGGGGGTTATTCAATTCTCGTATGTAAACAAGCATGTAGGCTTGAGCCCCATCGAATCCTTCACTCTTCTTCGCTTAGCTTCACCGGGTAGTGTGTCTTCCGTTTCAGGCTGTCACCATGAACAATGGCACGGTTTCAATTGGAGATCCTAACGACTTCACGGCGATGGCAAGCTGTGCGAATTACGTCGACCACGATCCGGACCCGACGAACCTCCTCTCCATTATGATCTTCTTCGCCCTCCTTTACTTCCACATATTCGTCCTCGGAATAGTGGGAAACGTGCTCATCGTCATCCTGACACTTCGACACCGACATCTCCAGACGGTGCAAAACATATTCATCTTAAATCTGGCAATCAGCGACGTAATTATGTGTCTGCTTTCATTACCCTTCACACCCGTAACGAACATCTACAAAACGTGGCTGTTTGGACAACCGATCTGCCATCTCCTCCCATTTGCACAGGTAACGTTTCACCTCCTTTAAAATTTGACTCTTACCCACACCTTGTGTGTACTAATATAAGAGTAAAATACGTGATGCCGATATTGATACAGACTGAAATTTATCTGTCGATGAAATGTTTTCCGTTAGGAACGTTTTGCGAAAACAAAGCGATAGCAAACATATAATATATTCTTGTCGTTGTTGGAGAACTTTGTGAGAGAAGGGAGCTGTTTTGGTGTCATTTCACCGTATGAAATATTTGTATGTTTACAAGACTTCAAGGTAAATAGTCCCGACAGGAAGTTCTGGCGCAACGTAATACGTGGTTAGGTATTCGTTACGAAGAGAAATGATGTGGTAGTCCAGGGAGGCAACAAAACGCTTTCCAGGAGGCCCATCGTACACCTTCTTAATGCAACATCCCATGGCCGTTTGGATGTAGTTTTATTAGTTTCGAATGTTAAGTGCCTTATGACTTTTGATTGGTCAAGTTTAAGAAGTATTTGGCTTGCCGATGGCAAATTGTCACATGGCTCTATTTTTCTGGACGGTTCATGACTTCCGCTCGAATTGCGGATGAGTAAAAAAATCAAATAAGGATGAGTCACTTTTGAGCTCACCCTAATGAGAAGACTTAGCTCTGCCACGCAAGGTCCTAATTAGGATGACATCAGGTGCGGAAGTAAGTGAAGCGAGAAAATTTGCTTCCGCTTGGGGGCAGCATATTGGTGACATCACGTTTTCACGTTTTGCCTATAAGGTAAAGCCCATGGATACGTCAATTATTGCTTGTGAACATGTCACGGTGCAGCCGAAAACAGCTAACATGCATAAAAAAATTAATGTAAATGATACCAGGCTTCAACGGATTAATGCCTAAATTTAGGCTGTTTCCATGTTCGTATCAACCATCAGTCTCTCTTCGATCGCCATTGACCGCTACATTCTCGTCGTCCGGCCTCATTGCCACCCTCTCAATGTCCGAGGAGCCACAATGGTCGCTGTCGTTCTTTGGGTATTTTCCGTGATTGTTTCTCTCCCCTACGGGTACTACATGCGACTCGAAACCTACCCGGGCTACTGTGGAGTGTACTGCTCGGAGCACTGGCCAAATCACGAGGTCAGAAGAGGCTACGCACTCGTAGTCCTCTTCGCCCAATTCCTCATACCTTTTGCATCGATGGCCGTCTGCTACTACATCATCTTCTCCAGATTGCGCAAACGTGCCAACGTGAAGCTGAAGAAGCTGAACGAGCGCGTGCACTTGCTCGAGGCGTCAACGGCGGTCATTGAGGTAGAAAGTGGCTCGGTTGTTCTGACGGTAATTCTTTGTTCCTTCTCTTCAGACGACAACGTCGCCCTCAGGGTTCAGGCGTCAAAAGGCAACATCGCTAATAGAGGACAAGCAGCGGAGCATGTTGCTCGCGCAGCAGCGTCGCACCACCACTATACTTGCATCAATGGTGCTCATTTTCGGGCTCGCCTGGCTACCTCAAAACATAGTCACACTCCTTATAGAATATGACGACCAAATTTTTAATCAAAACGGCACCAACTACATGTATATCGCCTCCATGGTGGCGCATAGGTACGTTACCAAGTCTGGCAAAAGAACTACTGGTTTTATTTCCAGCATAGCAATGATCACTAACGTGTGCAATCCTGTGCTTTATGCGTGGTTAAATCCCTCTTTCAAAGAGATCTTCATGGAGACGTTTCGAAAACGATCGACGAAAAACCGTTTCCACCAATCAACAATAGTGAAACATAAATCACTTGCGGTGAGCAGAATAGCCTTGCTGCAGTGTGTGAACTCTGTCATTTGCAGGCGAATGATAAGAACTGCGAGGAACGAGCCCTGTGATTTACCAGAATCTGCCTTACAACTGTGCTTATACAGAGAGTATTTATGCGAGTCGCTTTACTGTACATAAGATGATAAACAAATATATATATCCTTCAATAGTAGAGCCAGACTCTGGGAATATGCGTATGGTCACAAGATTTTGCACCTCGATTACATCATATAATTAAATCGAAAGAACGTGTGGTTAGTGAACATTTTCTGGATTCCTTAATACGATTATCGTCAGAAACGGCATCAATTCGTGGCGCTCCCTCTTCCCATCCTAGATATGGACTGCGAGGGCATTTGTTGAAAATGGAGTTTATTCATAGAGTACGTGGGTAAAGATTTTGGACAATCAAGCGGTTTTCATCTAAAACTTAAGAAGTACTTGAGACTCAGCCAGAGCAAGATGGAGCCGCTGTGTCTGTACATATTCGCCCCTCAAAAATCACCACTCCAACAGTGACCTGTTCTCTCATGACATAAGACAGACGATTTCTTGTAAATAATTAAGTTCTCTCTATGCGTGGAAGTGCACTTAAGGAAATTGGCGTTTTGGCCATCCAGTCTCGTCACATTCTTGTTATTTCAGGGCCACTCATGCCGACCTATCTCGCTAACTTTGTTTGAAATTGGAGGTGCCATATTGAACCGCATGATCATGTGTAGGAACGTAATGAGATTTCGGATTTTTCAATCAGAAATTCAGTCAACCCATTTCCCTTTCTTTCATAATACAACGGTCGAAGTTCGAGGCTACCTTAGCGAAAGACCGACAAAGCCAGAGTTCACAAATACTGAGCTTCGTGTTTCATACGTTCGTATGTTCCGTACAAACATCATTCTTAATTCTGACGTTAACATTGTGATCTTTTATTACACTTTATTACAATTATTACAGGGATGGCATGAAGATACCAAAAGACTAGATTAATTTGAGCATCTATTGGGTCAATTGCTGCTACCTGGGCTCTCCGTCTGCCTTAAACCCGCAGAGGAGCTGTTGTCATGTTTAACTCGGTACTCGTATTGCACGTCCGAACTGGCGGATTCAACTTGTCGTCTGAGAGCGGCGGTGTGCCGCCATTGCTGAAACAGAATTGGCTTATGTTATCGAAAAGTACACTTGGCGAGACGACGATCATAGGTGTAAGGACAACAATGATCATTATCCGGTGGAACTAAATTAGGACAAACGGAAAGTGCACACGACGTGGGTATCTGCCTGATTACAGGGGACAACAATGCTGAAATTGGAGATTCATCGAAGGCGCGATGAGGAGAAAAGTGTGTAAGGAGGGGAAATCCGCTTAGCAGATTGTGTTGCCGATAGAAAAGTCGTTTTAGCGGGTGTATTCAGTCCATTCAGAAAAGATTAGGTCTTGAAGTTGAATGGATTTTCCATATGGGCAAGGTGGAATAGATATGTTCTAATCGTTTCGGAAGTCCAATTGCACGTTTTCTCAATGAGTGCCGACAAGCCCAATTTCGGCTATCAAATTCCACATTTGTTTATTGAAATGGTATCTGGTTTATCCGAAGCTAAACATCATGACGTTTTGTGGTGGAGTGCAAAGAATTGTTTCAAGGCTCATGGTAAAGATCGAATGTCAAAATTTAAAGTAAGCCATGCATAGTGACAAACAGAAAATCTCCATTGCATTGTACTCGATTCTAGTCAATGTCCGGAAAGTTCGACTAGAAGCAAACACTTTGTGTAGCCTCTTAAACTGTCAAATAAGACCTAGTTTATCTCCACGACTCTTAGCTGTGCTGTCAATTTTATAGTTGCGAAAATAAACATTTGCGGCACGCCTTTTAATCACGGTAGATGGACTTACCTGAATGTAAAAGTACATGATCGAAGCGCAGGACACAAATAAGAAGACCTGCGAGAGGGCGATCATGACGGCGAACAAGCAACTTACATCATCAGTAAGACATTCGGATAAAGATCTTGTCGAGACCTCCTGTTTGGTGACGTCCTGAATAAGTTGAATTAGACATATGGTCTGTCCGGGCATAATTAAGGTGGAATTCTTGAATGGCTTTTTACTTGAACGCCATGATCTCCCTCCCCCGTCTTTCTGGTGTCAGACATTCGATCATTAAGATGTACGACTCACATCATCGTTTGACTTTGACACGATAGTCACCCGTTCTCGCGACTTGACAGCATATAGATCTTCTGATAAATCGAAGAATCGCGAGTTGGAGATGGATACAATACTGCGTCGACGGCGACCTTCTGTCCTGCAACACATCATCTGTGATCTTGTTCTCTCGATCGGCACTTACGTTGTATAATTACTAGGAATGTACAAGTCTTCCGTACAGGTGAGACGGCACTTTCGTGCGCATGGCTTGATAATCGCCTGATAAACAACTTCCGCCTGATCTCTGAAGCCCTCGAATCTCATAGATATCTTGAGCTGCTGCTGGTTCAGACGTTCAAAGGCCGTCACGGATCCATTTATAGCGCACCTGCATTAATGCCTGTAAAATCGGGCGTAAGCATCGAATATTACCCGTCCTCATCAAGCAGTTGGAATTGCTCCCCTGTAGACTTGTCCTTCGCCACAAGATTGGATACCGAAAAATCATGTACATTCCGATCGTCCTGAAAAGTTTACCGCATCATAGACATAGATCAGAGAGAAAATTCCTTGACCAATTTTTCGCTCTGCTGAACATTGAACTTCGCCATAGTGAGAAAGAGTGCGTTCGACGAAGCAAACGTTTTCGTGGAAAGATGGAGTTCATAGTTGCTAAGAAGAAGAAAGGGAACGCACTCTAGACGTCTTAATTACAAAGTGTTCTAGTTTTTAAGGTCACAAATGATCATAAATCGTTTGGGAATCTTTTGTTTGTTTTTCAGATAAAAAACAATTTTTTTGAATTTTTCGGACAAAGCTTAATTTGCGTATAACGTACTGCCTTCATGATTCATTGAAAACTTAACGAATGTCCTAGTAATCTTTAAAAAATGTCCTTGCGCACCTTCAGGTCATTGTGAGTTCGAAGTTAGGTCATTTACATGTTTTTATAACAAATTTGACCATAAATCGTATCTATCCGAATTCCGATTGTAAACATGCGTAAACGTGCGTCGAAAAAAAACGACAATTGTAAGCTGATAATTTAAATTATGCAGTGCATTCTTCCTAGCGCTATCTTTATGCAAAAATTAAATAGCTTTTCATTTTTTTCTATTGTTTAAGGCTAGAACACGGCATAATCCCTTTTTACGGTCTACAGTTTCAAAGAACGCAAAGCGCAGTGTCCCCATAATCCAATGCTTACAAAGTGAATCTATTCTACTCTACATATTTCAGTAATGAGATACCATTAAACAATTTGTCGTGCATGTAATTCTTATAATAAGCATAACAACCTACCTTGTTGACTGTCACAAGAAGATATCCGCTGTCGCCCGCATTTACGAAATCTGCCAGCTGTCCAGTCGCTCGGAACACTTCAAGGCGATATTTTGGTCCTTTTTGCGGAAGAGGTACATTAAATTTGTTAATTATGTACGGACTGCTCGGGTCGTCATGGCTGCAAAGAAAATCGACAAATTATCGTCCGACTAACCCACATATACGCAATTGGAGAATTAGACCCCTCCGCAAATAAAAATCACAATTGCGCCGTCAAGGTCGCATGCTCGTCCTTGAATCAATGTAACTCACCCGCTGGGACCGACAGTCGCGTTCTCATTGTTTACTTCGAGGTGGAAAGAGAGCGAACGGTGGTTGATTAGCTCGACATCCTGATGCATGCGACAGTTGACCTAAAATTACGGTTAGCTTTTGTATGACGTTAGTTAGTTGCCAACCTGTATAACTTTATCCTTGATGGTTATGAGGTCGGTGCTACCTTCTTTAACCATTATAGTTCCGCTGAACATCATGTCGGGATCCATCTGGGCAGTAAAGCTCTGTTCATCAAGTGCTGCTGATGTCACCAACCTTTTTCTCAACTCCACACTCACCATAAGGGATTGCGGTCTCGAAATCAAACGATCCTCCGATCTCGTTCTGGCAGATCACAGAACTTCCTTTCTTCATTTGCACCCTTCCTTTGAACATTTTGATAGCGGATCCCTTGACTACTAAATCATCGGCCCGGCATTTAAGCTGGTCTAAAACACTTCAAATCTTTTCTACTACCGTTGTGGCTCTTACAGTGCACGCAGTCGTCCAAGTCACCCATGCTGATGTTTTTGTTCCCAATGGCTAAGGGATCTCTCCCCAGCAGTCTGGAGGTAACATGGCTCAAGTAACACATCTTCCTCTCCTTATCAAATGTGAACGATCTGCAAAAACCGCTGCTCCAAAGACTGCACAGTCTTTCGCAAGTGGTGGCATCCGCGACCACTCCAATTTTCGCATCAAAAACATCAGTCACGCCCGCTTGGTTAAGACGCATGAAAGTACATCTTGAGCGGTCAACAGAGCCTAAATTCGTGTTCGAGCGGATGACTTCAAAATACATTCACCACTTACGTTTGATTCCGTTTATCTCGTACAAGTCAGTATCGTCGACGAACTTGAAGTATTGCCTCGGCACGTGCACATTTTGCAACGTAATTGACGAAAGACGACAGAGATGACTCTTTTCGGAGTAGAGGGCAGCGTAGCACTGACCACTACAAAGTCGTGCCGTTGTGATTCATTTAAAGGAGATGCTCAACATTTTTGGGTTTTGGGGGTACCTGACTTTGCGCATAAAATGCTTAAAGAGGAATTAAAACAATGGGTTCAACACTTTACAAATAGTATCTCTGCACTAACAAGACATGAATCGCATCTTAAAATGCATTTCGGGAGGAGATACTGTCTCATAAAATACTTCCAAAATATAAAATACGGCCAAAAACAAATGTAAGTGCACAATAACAAACTTACTGATTGTGACAGGCGGACAAACATTCGTCCAAAGTAGTCTTCTCGAGTAAATCCAAAATATATTTCTTGTTTTCCACATCCCTGCCGTAAAACTTTTCAAATGTCCATCTCTTATTAGGGGCCATTTCTGGATCTGAACGTTTCATATTCGAGATACACAAAGAAGGACATTCTTACCATGTATACAGAACTTTACTGCACTGTACATCACAGCCTCATCAATTGGAAGATCTGTGACACTTGCTGGTTCTGAAGGATCTACCAGTAAGCAAACGGGCTCTTCCATCATAGTATTTATAAAATTCACACCTCTGCATTTTGGTTCCTAAGGGGAGAGCTTAATCAGAAAACAGTGGGAGACCTTACCATTTCACAAAAACCAATACACTGGTTCAACTCTGTTGAAAGATGTTGCTTTATTATTTTACCCCTAAAAGTTCTTTCGTTTTCGATGAAGTAAGACGGGAAGTGGCAGTCTAAAGGACATATAGCATCGGAGACGCTTCATCGTCACCCACCATCTTGGCCGATGCAGAGGTTAGAAAACGTGAGGATTACCACAGCAAAGGCCAACAAGTCTCCGTTCATGACCTTTAAAAATCCAGAATTCATTACGCAACAAAGTCAGGATCACGGAAGGAATAACGCAACAAAGCGGATAACCTTCAACGGCGGCGAATGTCGCCTCAGCGGCGAGCAAGCGATCCCAATTTACGACACTGTCGGCAAAGACTTGCGCCATCCTCACTGCCGGACATATCTGGGTCATCGCGTGAGCGACCGAAATCCGTACGCCGGAATAATGACGATCCATGCCTTTGCCCTGCGGTAGTGATTTGAACCTCCAGCCGCGTTAACAACATCCCGGTCAAGGTCTTATTCCGGATTTTTTCCTCCTTTCCGAACGTTGCATTTTTTGTTGACAATCAAATAAGTCATCTATTAGAAGAAGCTATGATAGTCATGAACTAATTGCATGACGGGATGTGCTTTGCAGGTCTTAAACGCCTAAAATCCGTTTTATTCTATATTTATTGTATACTTTAAGTTTGTTACATATATAAGACGTAAGAAAGATACAAAGTGTTCAAGGAAAAGAGGGAATTATGCAACTTCCCGTTTCTTATCCAATAGATCATACCCGGAATGCCGGACCGAAGACTGAATTGTTTGGGGTTGAAATTCTTATATATTTTTTTCAGGAATGGAAAATTCATTGCCATAACGTTAATTTATACGTAGTTGCTCTTCCGAGATGTACAGGAAAGCGGATGCATATTTGCATCCTCTTCTTTATATATCATATTTATTTTGCATGCTTACGTTGACTGAGTTGCTCAAGGTGTGAAGAGTAACAATGCAAAACAATTATGAAACATTTCGTTCCGTTGTGAGTTCGCATCTTCCGGACAGTTTCCTTCGACTCTGAACTGGATACATTTATATCTAAAAAAACAATATTATGAGGTTGTTTTGCGCTTGAGAGAGGAACCAGTGCAGTTTAGACCATTCTCACGTACACACGCGTACCTATAGTAGTTTATACATAATCAGCACACTACTCTATCGATGCTCTGGATCTGCGACGGAAATGATTCATAACTGTGGCAATCTTCCTGAAAGTGCTGGTTGCTTGTTAATAACAAGCAACCAGCAAGTTGTTATTAAGGATTAGCTCCGCCTGACCCATCTTTCTTCTTGGTTAGTTCTAAATGTCAAACGGATGACTCGTCCTTAACAATTACTCCATATTGCCAAACATATGACTTGTTGTTTACGTCAAAAACAATTCAAAGATTTTCCAGAGACTGGCTTAAATATTCGAGCTATGTTCCTCTCCTACTATGCATATTAGAGGAAAAGCGACCGATGCAAAAAATGTCATTGAAAGAGCTGAAATGGACGAAGTGGAAGAATTTTCCTGTAACGCCATCATGGTTGACTGTACGAACTATTATTTTTAAATGTTTACCGAGGTGCATGTTGTTTATCGGGTATTTACCACTGTACAAGGCACTGTACAAAAAGACTGCTTCTTATGAGCGTCGTGCCTTATCTATTAAAGCAAGAATTATCGATTTCATCATGCAGTATAGATTAGCTGGTCGAAACAACCATTCGACCGTCCTTTCTCTCCAAAGTGGTTTTCTAATCCGGACTGTTCATGGATCATAAAAAATGATGACTGTAGGTCGATGTAAGCCGAATCGCTATTTTTAGTTCTATTTCATAAAGTGCTTTGCGTTTAAGCATTTAGCCGTGATATCTATGTGTGTCCGCACGATAGTCGTTATATAAGAGTTACTCTGTACACAAGTCATTTGGCAACCTCAAAAAAGGGAAACATATGCTGGAGTTTCAGCCGAAAGCAAGAACTACTCGTTAAAAAACTAATGCTGCGGAAGCAAACCGCTGTTCTTTGGGGAAAAGTCGTTCATAATTCCTAGTTGGACGGTGGAAGATGCTGACAGTTTTTACCCGACCCTCCTTCTCGTGTGGATTGGCGTGTCGTTGCTGGGAATTGTCTCACGTGGAACGGAAATGATTTTAATGTCTAAAACATGGCAACCGTTCTGTCTCTGTCTAAAATCTAAAATTTAGACAGAGACACGTGGCGAGCACGTGCCGTGCCGCGCTGTACCAAATACTTTGCACGCCCGTCCGCGTGACATGCACACGCAACTGATTGTTCGCTTTTATTTATGTCCTCGTACGTATTTGTCCTGTATTTGTGTGTTTTGCACATCGCTGTCGTTTAGCTACTGAACAAATCCCAATTTTGATCAAAATGCTGTTTCATCTCGTTTGTACTCCAGTCATTGGCTTTTCCTCGCATTTATCTTATCGCAAAACTAGCCGTTTGCATTGCGGACAGCACCCATTGCGTCGCTCACTGTCTTTCGGCTGTATCGTTCACTGTTTCGGCTGTATCGCTCATTGTCTTCCGGCATACAATGATTCCCATATTCTATTAAGACTTGTTGTTTAGAGACGTAAACTGCTGAGACGTAAACTATTGATTGCTGATTTCCAGGATCATGTCGTTCAATCGCGGACGTCATACACTCCATGTGACGGCAGATCTCTTTGTCGAGAACCGTCGTCGTCTCGCTGATACTTTCGACAATGGTTTCATCCTTCTTCAAGGCGGAGTTGAGAAGAACCGATATAACACGGACGCAGATGATTTACCATTCCGACAGGTAGAGTTATATACTCTAACAATAGGTTGCTCAGCAAAAATTTTAGGAATCGTATTTTTTCTGGGCGTTCGGAGTTCACGAAAGCGGAGTGAGTGGTGTGATCAATGTTATCACTGGAAAGTCTGTGCTCTTTCCTCCACGACTTCCGGAGGACTACGCTATTTGGGAAGGACAGTACGTTGTCTTTGGAAATGCACTTGTATATAATTCTTGTGTTTAGGATTCGCAGTGCCGACTGGTACAAGGAAAAATATCTCGTCGATGAAGTGATTTTCAACGACCAATATGCTATTTACGACTATTTGAAGAGAGAAAAGGCCGAAGTCGTACATTTGCTGGTTTGTAATACTTGCGCGTTCGTTAACATATTCCCATTAGGAAGCCGAAAACACGGATAGTGGTGAGGTGCTTCCTCCAGCAACCTATGAAGTCCGCCCTGGTGAAGTCGACATCAGGCGAGACATTTCAATTCTCTACCGAGTCATTGCCGGAATGCGAGTGTTCAAGACTGACATGGAACTGGAAGTGATGCGCTATGCCAGTAAAATGGCCTGTGCCGCCCATATTGACGTGATGAAGTCCATGAAATCTGATATGTACGAGTATCAAGGTGAAAGTGTATTCCGCCACCACTCGTACTTTCATGGAGGTTGTCGCCACCTTGCCTACACTTGTATTGCCGCGTCGTAAGTTTTGCGGTTCCTACCTCCCCTTTATTAACGGTTCATTTTAGTGGCGAAAACGGATCCATATTGCACTATGGCCATGCTAACGCTCCTAATAACCGTCTTCTCAAAGATGGTGATATGTGCCTCTTTGACATGGGCCCAGAATACAATTGCTATGGTATGAAAGTTTTACTCATTTTTACATGTTAGTTGCAATGGAGCTACAACTCCATAATCTTTTGAAAAACGAAAAAAGCTCCCTGAAATAGGGCATTGCAAGTAGTAGATCGCATTTCCTCGTAATGTTTGTTATCAAAATAACGGTGGAGCTATGTAATTAAGCGAAGTACTAGCAATGTTTTTGTCTCAGTGTTTATACTGATGTCATATGCAGCCTTTTTCAGCTTCCGATGTGACTTGCTCCTTCCCCGTGAACGGGAAATTTACAGAAAAGCAGAAGATCATCTACAATGCAGTCCTAAAAGCGAACAAGGCTGTCTTCGAGGCTGCAAAGCCGGGTGTCCGCTGGTCTGATATGCACTTGCTTTCGGAAAAGGTCATCCTGACCGACCTAGCTGCTGCCGGCATCGTGAAGGGCGCCGTTGACGATATGGTAGCAAAGCGTCTCGGAGCGGTATTCCAGCCTCATGGTTTGGGTCACTTTATTGGCCTTGATGTGCATGACGTAGGTGGATACTTGGGAGTAAGTTGGCTAACTCTTGTACAAAAGCTAATCCACATTACAGGATGCCCTCCCTCGCTTTCAATTGCCCGGACTGAGAAGCCTTCGAACCACCCGTACTCTCCAGGAACGAATGGTCATCACGATCGAACCTGGTTGTTATTTCATTGACGGTGTAGGGTTACATTTCTTGATATTGAGATCATATAACTTATTTTTAGCTACTGGATAAAGCGTTGGACGATCCCGACCTGTCCGAGTTTCTTGTCCCTGAGAAAATCGCCGAGTATCGCGGTTTCGGAGGAGTACGAATCGAGGATGTCGTTTGCATTTGGGAGGATGGAAATGAAAACCTCTCGAAGGATGTGCCTCGCACAGTCGAGGAGATTGAAGCAACTATGGAGAAGTGATAATCGTTTTGTCTTTCTTTATGTGTTATATCATGTGTTCCTGTGGAGCCAAAGGTTGTGGAGAACATGTTATTTGTGCTTCCATGTTATCTCTGTGAACATCTTTACTCCTAGTAAG
Source organism: Steinernema khuongi (assembly GCA_016648015.1). Lineage (NCBI taxonomy): Eukaryota > Metazoa > Nematoda > Chromadorea > Rhabditida > Steinernematidae > Steinernema > Steinernema khuongi. The sequence continues at coordinate 136,563 of JADLIF010003190.1, read as the reverse complement.
GATAGGCCTTCAGAACCCACATTTAAGTCCGTACAATACGCCAATCTGAGTTTTCCTTTACATAGTTATAGGCACTCACATCTTATGTCTTTCTTAAAGTAAGTATATGTATATATATACTAATGGCCTTTAATCGGAGTTAAACCAAACTGCTTACCCACGATGATATTGTCGATTAATAATGTTTTTCACTATCGAACTTAATTTGCAAGGATTGCTTAAGGACCCTTTCGGACACATTATTTTAATGAGTTGTGAAAGTATTTCATAATTAATGTGAAAGTATTTCCGAAAACAGTTGCTAAGATCAAAGAGTGATTTGTTAAAGTTCAAAAACCTCGTTATTTATCTGGAAATAAAGGGGGTACACGGAATATTTAACTGTATATCTCTTTCAAACTGCAAGAACTTGTCTTGTTCATATCCCTCATAGGCTTTTCTTTTGATGCCAAATTTGAGTGTTGCGATATAATTTATATTCGGGGGTCTCGAGACACAAACTCTGTTTAACAATATGAGCCAAATGTTTAATGCTGATTGAAAATTAGACGTCATATGGACCAGCAACATATAGCATGCGATGTTATCACAATTTGAGTTTTTAGTTTTAGAGAAGATCACTTGTGATAACAATTTGTCATTTGGTTTCCTTTCTATGTTTACCTTTTGGACTTTTGTATCAGATCAGATCATGTCGTCTAGACGTGACAACTTTGCCACTTTGCACTATAGACACGCGATTGCCCCCAAGAGCCTTCGAATAGAAGATGGTGACATGTTGCCCTTTGACGTGGGGTTTAAAAAGAATTGCTATGGTGCGTTAATTACATGTTTTGCTCGTATAAAAAAGTCACATTTAGCATCGGATGTTACGTGCTTGTTCCCTGTTAACGGAAAACGCAAGAGGAAACATTGGATTACCCACAAATATATGTTCAGTGCAAACCTAACTGTTTTTCGAAACTTCAAAAACAGGAGTGTACAAGACGGAAACGAACGTGCTTGTTCACTGCTACGAACAGCCGAATCTGTCAACGACGACACAAATGAAATGTTAAAGGAGTATTTGACTGCTGTGCCCTGTGGTCTCCTGTTGAGGGTTACAGAGTTGAGGGTTACAACTTTTTGCACCTTTCTGTAAAATTAGTGCTTATATTCACGCTTACAATCGAATGATCATAGCGCATGTCAATCATTTCGTTACAAGCACAGCGTTCACTGTTCTCAATGTCCGTCGAAAACAAAGAACGCTAACGCACTTCTATACAAAGGGCCATCGCTGAAGTTTTGTTCTCAGAGCCACTAATCTAATCCTCTAGGAAAGTAGAGATCATTGATCAAATAAATGCACTTATTGCTAGAAATCAGCGCCAAACGGTCCTTCTTTGTTAACATCGTTGCTTTTACAAATTATACTAAATCACTAAAAGTTAACTCTTGTAGATCTTTGACAGCGCTCTTAAAACCCTTGAACTCTGGGTTCACATGAATGAGAGGACCGTCAAGAGGATCGTCTTTGGTTTCATGGAGTACAAATGATGGGTTTCCTTTTATTTTCGCAGAGGAAAATGATGGTCTTTAAAATCTGTCTTTAGTACTGTTGAGGAAGTCCAACCTACTATGCAGGAACGAGCCAGACCGTTTCATTACGTAAGGACCAGATATGTATTCTTATAAACATGTTTGTATCTTGCGTTAAATCGAATTTAGTCAAACGTTCATGCCCTCGACGACGACGCCACGGATACAACCGGCCTTGTTGTTTGTCTGGTCAGTAAACTTTACGTTATCCTCGATTGAATACTGCGTAAGTAGTGAACTTAAACATGGATGGGCTAATGAGCATCGTCCCAACACTTCATACTGTACTTATGGCTCTGAAAAATGCGTAACACCTCATTTTCTTCTTGAACTCTAGTACATACTTTAACATACGGTTTATAATGTGCAGTTTTGAAGAAATTAGTATCTCATCTAGAGGAAAGCAAAAATGTAGATTTTTCATAAATAATCACTGACTTGTGGTCCTTTTTTATGTATGCGTTGTTGCAAATGAAACCTTATGAAGGCGTTGGCAAAAGACGCAAAATCTCCAGAACAGCACGTTCGCGAAGAAAAGGGATTCCAAGGACATGAATGAATGAATGAATATTTAATGGCATGGTGTCTAGCTATCCCCGCACTCTTAATTACGAGAGGATACCCATCGGATCTTTTCGACAACGTATTTTGTTCATCTACTCGTGGTAAACATAATATTTTTAGTGTGCGTCCTTCAAGCGAAGCATGATTGCAAGTGGCAGCCGAACACCGTCTCGAAAAGCAGACAAGCTAATTTCCGCGTCCCATTGCCGGTCATTCCACGAAGAGACTTCCTATGTTCCGGTCAAAAATCAAATAATCGCTTTCTCTTCAGGTTGATAGCAGCCCTACGGCAATACTCATGTGCTCTCCTATCTTCTCATCGGTTTATATTTGCCCGTTTGGAACTTCACTTTTTTTCGGAAGTGGAAGCTGGGGGGCGATGAGTGAATCACACGCTCTTGTTGAGGCTTTCTGGCTGCCACTGCAGACGCCTACTTAACAGACTCAAATAAGAGCGTGACTCCAATTCAAGCAAAGCTTACGACTGTGGAATACCCAGAATTTAAAAATTAATCAAGTGTTTTGCAATTTAAATTGGTGCCAAGACGATTGGGCGAGGGAGCCAAAGATCAGCCTGAATCTCAGATTACGCTATCATAAGCGTTCCAGCAGCCCATTCGCCTTTCCTTGCATGTTTGTTTTCTGCCGAGAAATTCCGTTGTCATATATCGGATATCCTCTTAAAGGCTCCAAATTCTTCTTTGTTGAATGAATCGTGTGCATAATCGTCAGCGTAAACCGACGACGTCAAACGAAAGGACTTGCTTGCGCAGGAAACAAGCTACAAAAAATATCCGTTCACGGCAAAGTAAACCAAAGACTACCACAGATTATAGTGTCAAATGAAAACGCGTTCGTATCGTAGGATGAAAAGGAACTCCACTTTCTAGGAACCCGAGCTTTAATTATTGTTATCCATCGATCCTCACAGGGGATCCATGCGACATCGCACGCTTTTACTCTTGGACGTCAAAATTCTTGTTTACTGACAACTTTCTCAGAATCTTCCTGGCATGCAAACGTAACGTTTTAAGAAAAGTCCCAGGCTAGAGACAGTACTCCGTTCGGGCTCTCTACTCTGCTATTAGTCATCATGGGAAAGGTGGCATGCTGAACAAAAAGAAATTAAATTAACTTTACTCACTCTACTCAGCATGCTACATAACCGTGATTGTGCATGCACTTGGAAAACAACCCTTATACAAATTGTCGGTCGAATCGAAGAGAGTGCAATGTTAGGATATGCCAATAAATACGTAGATCGACATCGGACGACATGTAATGTGAGAAGCGGATGGCATGTGATGTCCTGACCTATAGAGCTTTAACAGAAGATGGAGGAGTTATTACGAACGATGAAACTAAGGAGGAGTTATCCAGCAGCGTAGTAGAGCTCGTTTAGAACAGCGGGTAGTCCTCGCCCGTACAGCAGTACGTTTTCAGGTAGGCGAGACTGCAGCGGTGTTGACAGCATTCGGTGGCAATTCCGGAACGTTTGGCCAAGGAGAGGAAGTGCGCTGGGCTGACATCGTCGGAGTCTCCAGATCCTGCAAACCATCATTGAAACACACACCATACTCTTGTCGTGGCATACGCTTGCTAACTGTGTTGCCAATAAATCCTCCGCACACTTGGTTCCGACAGATCGCCATCAGAGTGCGAGTCAGTTTCACTCCGCACAGACGCACGTTCGCTTCACTCTCGAGGGGTGCATTGATGAGCAGAAGGAGGGCCAGAAGGAAGGCAACGGAATCATGGCTGAACAAGTTCACTTTATCTACTTAACATATTAGAAAACACTCACTATCGGATTCGGGCGACCATTTGGTTTCTGAAGGCAACTGTTCCAAGAACTCTAAAACTAAACCGATGACACTTCCCTACTTCATGTAGCGAACAATGGGTGGTGACATGAGACGTCCCACGCGCACACGCAAGCACGAGATCACACTAATTACGCGTACTGCCGTAGCTTGCCCAGGGGAGAATCTGGACATATAGCTCCGCGTGAATCGCTCATTGAGAACAGGGACCGGCAACGTAGAGAAATGTCTAATGACGGGTTACAGTGGATCAGTGTTCATTGAGGGATGCAGCGGTAGTGTTCTGTCACGTTTTTCACTGACAAAAAAAACTAGGAATAGGCCAAAGAATTATGCGAGTAAGAGAAAAGAAATGCAGGTTTAGTCCTATTAGGGGAATTCTCAAAATTATGCCAAGAATAAAAGCAACACATATGCCCTATTGCTCTCAAACGAAGGTCTCTAACGAAAAATCGAAAATGACGGAGGGTCGTGGTTGCGTGGTCTGCTTTCAGCAAAAGCCAATTTTAGGTGATGAATTAATGAGAGACATTGGTGGGAATGTCCTACGTGCTGGATTTGGATGACCCGAATTCAGCTAATCCTTACGAGCTGCTGGTGCTGTCATTACACAAGAAGCGGAATTGACTAGCTAAGAAACGAGACTGCTGTTCTCGCTCATGTGAGTCGATGGCTCATTTTTCCCACTCTCAAAAAAAACCTGAGAGAATGTTTATGTGGAAACACAGAAGGGTATCCCACAGATAACCGTAAGGACAATTGGCGTAGACAAGTCAAGAGCGTTCGAATCCCTAATGCTTGGAAGAGGTAAACACAAAGCAAGTTGGAGTTTAAGCGACCACCAATCTGCTAAATCATAAGATTTAAGTCACGCAATCCGCCCTCCTCAAAGTTCCAACCTCCTTTCCCCTTACTCCTCCCCCTTTGCGCGCCACACAACAATGAAAGCACGAGGGAAAACCAATTATTCAAGAAACATTCTTATCGTAAATAATACATCGCGGTTTGAATTACTCAAAGGGGAGGTCCGCCGTCTAGGTGCATAAAACTTTACGTAGTTTGGACATGTTTAGCTCTTGTGTAGTCTGAACGAATTCCCCAAAGGTAGACAAAGAGAACGTCAACAAAAATGACGCAAATAAGAGCTGTCTAGAAGCAGTCTGTCCGGTCAAGTTCGATGTACACAAGATGTCCCAAATGTTATTTAGGGATTTCAACGGGAAAGAACATGGAAAATTGCAGAGAGTGATATTTAGTGGATGGCGTGATGTTCTCGGAAGGCACCGACGTTCTAATTGGGCACAGCTTAATTTGAGTCCTGCCAATTAGTGGGTTGCAGCTAGTTCAATAATTGAGCTCAGTGCGTTGGACCCCAGAACATCACGAGCGGGGGAGTGCGAATAGCAAGATTCAAATTCCGGAGTTGGATAACGAAGAAATAGCGTGCGTGAATATCCGGGTTCGTTGAAGTACCTTGCAAATAAGCCAAACACGCAAAGTCCAATATCCGACCGGAGACCAAATTCATTTTGTCCCAAGGACTTTTGTTAGGAGTTATTTAGTGAATACCTATCTGCTACTATGACGTTCAAGCCCTATGAAGTGAAGCCAACAGCGACCACCCCTCTGTTTGAAGACAAATCCAAACGCAATGACACGCCCAGTACGCAAAATCTCATATTTCTGATACATTTTTACCCGTACATATAAATATAAACAGTTTCTAATGGCTGTACGCTAGTCTTCATCGACCCACGACGAGAAGCTTAGCTCCGCCTCAGAGTCAGAGGAAAGTTCATGCAAAGCTTGAAACTTTTGACGGAGGGCCCGAGCAATTAGCGCCCCCGGGTCGCTTTGTTCATTATTGAAGCTGTTGGACGGTGTTCGCATAGGCGTGCCTCCGGGAGATCTGCAAACAAAGGAATGGAAGGTGGAAAAAATGCGCACAAAGTACCTTGGAACTTTTCTCAGCTTCACTGAACCCAAATCCTTCAGCACGGACATCATATCCAATTTCCTGGCTTTTGACATCTCGTTAAGGGCCTTCCGTGTCGCGTCCGATCTACGCGCAATTACGATTTTCGGGGGTTTCACCTTCAAGAACTCTGCCGGAGGAAGTGGAGGAGGGGGTGGTGGATGTCCGGCAGTCCGGACTCCAAGCGGTGGCGAAGGGGGACCAGACGAAGAAGGCGACGCTTCATTCATTGAACCAATTCCGTCGTCGTCAAAAGATCGTCTTGCTCTGATTGAGTTCCTATCGTTTCCCTCTCTTTTTAGCTGCCCAATCACGCGTTTTAAATTTTCGATTTCTTCCACCATTTTCGACACATCGACGTTCCCCGAAACAGTGGAATCATTGATGCTGGACGTCTCACTAAGTCGACGGGCACGATAGGGAGGAAACATCGGTTCTCCGCACTCATATAATCGGGGCCATTTTGGAGATCCTTTCCTGCAGCAAGCATGAATCACGCCTATAACATCATTTATGGAATTTAAATTCTAGTAGCACAAAGTACCTTTATGAATAACATTGTTTCTCGTTAATGAGTTGAGGCCGTCACTTCTTAATGACGTGAATATATCACGATTGTTGTGGTCACCAGCACTTCCTGCTAGTAGTCTATTCGTCATCGTTGTTATCTGAATGAATACAATGATGGTGGCCAAAATAAGAAATACACGTGCGAACATCCATCGTTTCGCATTGACAGTATCTTTTCATCTCGCCTACGTAAAACGTGAGAATAAGGGGTGTGATTAAGTACTGCCCACTAAGATCAAAGAACCTGGGAACTTTATTCAGATGCGCATACAAGGAAGCAGTGCGCTCATAAACACACTGCGTCACCAAGACGATTTAGGGATCTCCTGTCTCATCCTGGATTATGTCCATTCTGCTAAATATGCCTCGGCGTGAAGCAGTTTGGTGAGGCGTTTTAGCAATGTGCAAAGTAAATAACTTCAGTGATAGAGGGCAATATTCAAGGACGACAACTCAAAGAACGATGAGGAATTCTGCGCGCACAAACAACAACATGTGTCGTTCGTGATCTGTTTGCAGCTCAGCAGCCTCCGCCAATTTGCATCTGCCGATCTTCCGCTCGGGACCCAAGAGATCGCTGAACGACAACTACTGCTAAACCTTTAGCGCGAGCGTCAACTAGTTCTAAAATAACTGTTCACACGATGCAATTACGAATACAACCTCGCATTGCATTTGCGCAATGGGGACCAGAAAGAATCAGAACCCATGCAAGATAGAACGCGTAAAAAACTGAACAGCTCGTGGAAATGGCGGAATGGATAGGTACGGCCACGAGAGGTCACTCCACTCGTCGAGGTCAATGAAGTGCCGACTCATAATCTGAGAGCCTCTCCTACCGGGAAGAGATGATCTTTACCACTAACATCCAATGCTGAGTGGGCGAGCGAAAGTGTAAATTCAGTTACAATAGGTAACAGACTAATTCAGATTGCTTCAAAAAAGCATCATGTTGTAATCAAAGATTCAAAAGTTTAATGAAAAACTACCTACAGTTTGGGCAAACTAATCTGCGAAGATCCCTTGACATGAAGCACTGCAACGGTCAGGCCACGTTTGTTCGAAAAGCCACCATTAACTAGCTGTTAGAACCTAAAATGTGACAAGATTGGCTTGCGCACCTGATCTTTTGCAGTTCATATCTTATCGGCTCAATCTGAGTAGTCCTTGATACAGTCTGCTGATATAACAAGGCAACATAGATCCCACCGTAATTATTGGAATTCATTAGCGTATGCTAAAAATAGAAAATCTGCACCATCCTAGATAAAGAGCTAATGGAATGTCATAGTGTTGCTTCTCTGAATTGGAGACACTTTGTGGCAGTCATCTTAAAGGCAAGTGCTTCCAGATGTTGCCCATTAAAAGTATACGGTAGCCATTTTAGCTACGCTCAATGGAGTTTTGGTAATGAGTTCAATAAATGAAAAACATTTCATGAAAATATAATATAAATCGTGCATTTGAGAGCGTTAAAAGAACTGGGGACAACCCCGGAGCAAAGTCTACCCAAAGAAGACAGTTTAAACAAAGATGTTCTAGTATATAAATGTACAACATCTTGCTGCACCATTTACACCATAACGTTATTGACAATGTTTGTCGTGAATGCTATGACACAGCTTCCAGTATGGAATGGTCGATTAGAATTCTTGATTTGGACGATTGAACATTTGTTGCATCTTCGGCGTACATTTATAAACATATGCATCTTCCTTATATCACAGCTGCTTAGAATGCTTATGCCAGAGGCACTATGGCAGTTCACTGCCGTTGCAAGACCTTGAAAATTGTTTGTTGTCTTTCGTTTTTCTTGTCAAGTAATGGAGCGTGCAAGCGTTTCGGATATTTTCACAGATTATTGTGTTTTTCATGTTTTTGAGAAACACTAAAGGAAAGTAAAGGAATCCCTGTACTGGGAAACGAATCCTTTGAACGAAGAAACGTAATTGGATCAAAGATTGTGGATATGAGTAATATCTGATGCAATGCTCCGTTGTTATTAATGAGAATACAGTGAAAATTCAAGGTGCAATTCAGAGACAACGCACTTACATTATACAAATTTTACTTGTCACTATCACATTTCAGTAGGTCCCAATCTCTAAAGCGGTAGCTAACAGAGCAAAAGCGACAGTCTGACTGTGTAACTTCTTGTACCACTCATCGAGCATCCTCCGTGTCCTTTCTGCCGGTATGCGTGCTTGCAGTGCGCAAACAAAACAGTCCATCTCTTCGGCTTCTCCGTCTGTTGAGGAGCAGCGCAAGCAGCACGCTTCAATGGGCTTTCGTCAATTCACTAAGTGCCACAGGTTGCCCAGTCGGTTGGCCGCGTTCTCCATTTCGCACAAGTCTATTAATATCGCATTAATGACGGTTCAACAGTGTTGCAGCAAGAGTGTTGAGATTGGACAACTACCACACTTAGCTACTCGTCATCACCATTCCATCGGTCGCTCCCTTTGCCCTCTATCATTAATTTATCAGAGTAACTCAATAAAAACAAGACCCGCTCGAATTGGATTTGCGCGTGTTGCATAGCCTAAAGTGGTGGTGTGGATTTCAGTGTCATCTCCACCAACAAATGTCGTTCGACTTTGACCAGTGGACGGCCCCGTTTCTTCCGGAGTTCAGCACTAAGGGTCAAAGTGAGCACCGACATAAGGTTCGCCCGGTGCAAGTTATCGTACCCCAGTCTGGAGGCACATCATTTCGACTTAATGAACATGCGCTGAACAGCGTACTGGGCCACCAAGCCATCGCAAACAAGAAGGTGATTAGATGCTAATACTATCATACTACGTACTCAGGAGTCTAGGTTGTAATTATCAGCGTAGCAGGAGCGTTTCGAAAGGGAAAGAGTTTCTTGTTGAACTTCTTTTTGGAATATCTCTACAGTCTTCAACACGCTCAGCAGGTAATTAGTGATCTAATACAATTTAATTTCATTTTTCATGCTTTCGCTTTTAATTAACTGGCCCCTTTTTCAATATTTTAAATACCGATATTTTCTATCCGTAGTTTTCAGAATGATCTAAACCTTGAATGGCTCTCTGACGACACCCAACTTCATGGATTTCACTGGCGAGCTGGTGCCAAACGTGACACGGCGGGAATATGGATGTGGGGTGAACCAATCATGATTGAAGCAGGAAATGGTGAAAAATATGCTGTCGTCTTGGCAAGTTCTACATTTTCGATTTTGTTCTTCAACAAAACTTACAGATGGACACCCAAGGAACATTTGACAACCAATCAACATATTCTCAGTGTACTACAATCTTTGCGTTATCAACATTACTTAGCGCTGTGCAGATATACAACGTTGTGGATAACATACAAGAGGATGCGCTTCAGCACTTGTCCTTATTTGTCGAATATGGACGCCTAGCGCTCAAAGAAGCTCATCAGTTCGGAAAGCCTTTCCAGGTATACGAAACTAAAGTTTCTAATGTGCGAATGAGAAGTGCTTAGACCTTGGCATTCGTTGTACGTGATTTTAAATCACCTGAAGAATATTCATACGGTCAAGAAGGAGGAGAATCGTATTTACAGCAGGTTCTTAAAACGTCACCGGATCAACCAGCCGAACTCCGAAGCATTAGGCAACAGTTGTCTGAATGTTTCGAACATCTCACTTGTTTTCTACTGCCACATCCCGGATACAGGGTGGCAGAAAGAAACTCATTTAAAGGACATGTAAGAGGTCGGTTGCAAAACTAAAACGTCACATAGTTTTTAGACAATCCAGAGGGGAACGACAGTAAAATAGATTTAAAAATTCAAAGATACTCATAATCTTTTCTGTCCTATTAAAGATTGATGAAGCATAAAATTAATTTACAAAACATAAAAATTTACGTTTTATTGTCGGAATTCTCATATCCCTCTTGAGTGTTATTTAATAAAGCACATAAAATCTCGTCAATGATTGGGTTATTGACATATAATATAATGTACATTATAATGTTATTGGATTCCCTCCATGAATAAACTCTTCACTTAAGAAATCCGCTCCAACTTTCGTGGAACAGTGAAATCTATGGTTCCTGCTTTACTGGACCCCCTTGTCCTGAAACCGAAGATCGTGAACGGAAAGGAGGTTACGTCAAAACGGATGATCGAATACTTTAAGGAATTTGCCAAAACGTTCGAAGGTTCCGATCTTCCAACACCCCGCAGTATACTTGACGCAAACGCCCAGTTGATGTGTATGGAAGCAGCGCAGGAAGCGAAAGTAGCGTACTGCAGGGGGATGGACAGAGCCTGTTCGGCACCGCGAATGATGTCCGAGAAGAAACTTCAAGAAGCTCATATAAAGCATGGCATCATCGCCATCAACATGTTTGGGAAATGTCCGAAGGTTGGCGATGGAAAGGTCCGAGAGGCAAATCTTTCACGGCTACAAGAAGAACTTAATGTGAGTTTAGCTGACTTTACACAGTTAACAGCCATTCACTAAAAACACTTCTCACCCCACATAAGCTTTCCTTTTATACACAAGTGATGGTAGTTTAAATAATGGGCATGCGATATATGAAAAACACGCTAAAAGTCACATTCTAAAAACATGAGTTTCAGGCAGAACTTGAGCGCTACAAAGCACTAAACGAAACGAAGCGGGTTACAGGATGCGCCTCCGCCATGATTGCGTGTGGTGACTCCGTACTGTTTGGCCTTGGCCTTGGAGGTGCGACGTCTGGAGCCATCGCGGCCTCAGTATTCACTCTTCAGTTGGGAGTTGTTAGCGCTGGTGTTGTAGCTATACCCATTGCGTTAGGCACTCTGTTTGCCATATGGATATACGTATTCGTTGATCAGCAGGTCAGTAGTTGCATGAACAAAAACCGAGCCCGAGCCAACGATGATGATACTGTTGAAGATGAGTTGGAGAAATAAACCTTTATCGGACATCCAACGGTGGGAATCATAGCCAGGAATTGGAAGGGAGTGCACAACAAGATATGAATGGGTGGGGTTCAATAACAAAACTAGGCACTATGAAAACCCTAGATGATCAAGATCCCTAAAGCAATGGTGAGTTCTTCAGTTCTTCGTCGATGTTCTTGATGACGGCCTCAATGAGTTCCGAAGAACGAGCGTCTCCACCAACATCGGGCGTATGGATGCGGCTTTCGGTGAGAGCTTTGAATAAAGCATCACTGATGAGGTTCGCATGAGCATTGTAGTTCAGGTAACGGAGCATGTCCACTCCCGCTCGGATAAAAGCAGTGGGGTTCGCAACGTCTTTGCCAGCGAGGGAAGTGCCAGTATTGCGCGTACCCTAAAAATAAAGGATAACGTCAACAAATGGTATTTTCAAGCTCTTACAGTTTCGAATACAGCATACTGAGCTCCAACGTTGATCCCCGAAACCAGGCCAGGTCCACCAACCAGTCCACACGCGATGTTTGAAATGATATTTCCGTAAAGATTGGGCATCAGCATAATGTCGAATTGCTGGGGCCTGCTGACAAGCTGCATAGAGGCGTTGTCGACAATCATGGATTCGAACTGGATCTCCGGGTATTCGTTTTTCGCCATCTCGCTAGCGACTTTCAGGAAAAGGCCGTCTCCAAGCTTCTGGATGTTAGCTTTGTGGACGGCTGTGACCTTCTTCCTGTTATGGCGGATGGCATACTGGAATGCAAAGCGGGCAATGCGCTCGATCTTTTCTTTAGTGATGATCTGAACGTTGTAAATTATGAATGGTACCGAATCAGCAAATATCACCTTCAAACTTTCGACGACTCCAGGAACGGTTTCGTGTTCAAGACCAGAGTATTCACCTAACAATAACCCAAAACAATATTAAACCTCTGTGATGATAATCACCTTCCGTGTTTTCGCGGATCATTACGATGTCGATCCCATGGTGACGGGTAGGGATAGTAGGCACAGTAACACAGTGCAGAACATTGGCGTATAAATCAAGCCGGCGACGAAGTTCCAAGTTACGAGACTTGAACTGCGGGTCATCAAACTTGGTTTCGATGTTTCCCTGCAAAGGTTGTATTGTCAGATAGTAACAAACCAGTGTACCTACCTTCAGAGCAATACCATTACGCTCAATGGCCATAATGGCATTGTCGAGATCGGCTTCTCCACCCTGGAGATTTGAACTAAGCGGAACTTCTTCGAAATCGATAGGGGCGTGCGCAAAGTCAAAGATCTCTCGGACGTATTTGATCATCTCGGGACCGATTCCATCGCCGGGCAAAACAGTAACTGTTTGACGACCTCCATAACGAGCCAACTGACCCTACAAAAGCACAAAACATGATTGTAGGAGCAACAGACAGCTCGTTATCAATGGTGAAAAGAGCGCGCAAAAACACTTACGCGGTTGCTGGGAAGAACTGGAGAACGGAAGCGGTGCATTTCGGTGGTGCATGACGGCACACTTGTGGAGATTGCCGCCGTCTGAGACATGAGTCCAGCGCGGGACAGGGGAAGGAGCAGCCGAGATGATTGCATTTTTGTTATACCCACTGAAATCAGATGTTTTGCTACCAAGACAGCAAGAGCTCATATAAGGCGGAAATCTTGCAACACACAAATTGCATAACTGGCGGCTATGAGATCACCAAAGCCTGTGAATAGACGGCCAGAGCTCCAGCAGTTTAACATTGATCTGCTTACTCATTGGCTCCCCGCCCGACACTCACCGTAATCGTATGATATATGTACTATGTTCGGTCAGAGAGATGATGGACGATACTTAAAGTGTCGGGACATCAGAATGAGAATGACAGGACGATTCAATGTGAAATTCAATGTGATTGGGTGTACAGGCAAGGAGCGATCGCAACAAAAATGGCTCCTTGTTTCACTGTTTTAATTACTGATATGTAACATGATGGGTAGCTTAATCAAACAATATAGTTCCACAATACCAATAAACCGAAAGTGCGATGTTCACGTGGGTATGTTCACTCATTAAACGGTGGCCGAGCCGAAGAAACTTAAAACAACAGCACAGCTGAAAATCAAATCTCAAAAGGTCCACTTATAAGTCAGGACGACACTTGCGGGCGACAGATTTCATCAAACAAAAACCCGCTGCCGGCAACCGTTGTTGTGACTGTATCGGACTTAAACGCGTTGCATTACATTGGACGCTTTGCGTAAATTGTTATAAAGCAGTATGTAAGTAATATTTTGGTAATTAGTTAATTAAAGTGGAAAAGACCCGGAATACAATTACATTTTGTTCCAATACCAGACCTCATAACATAATGCTTTATCAGCTTTTGTACCTCTAGTTATCTGATGTGATGCGTATATTTCATTGTTAAGCAATTAGAAGATCCGTCGCTTGGTATTGTGTGACCTCCTTGATCTCACAGGAACATTTAGCACGGTGGCTCTGAGATTCCCGAATCAAGCATTTAGGCTTCTACCTAAAGCAATACGACTAGGGGCTAGGCAATGCCCTGGGCGAACCTAACTCCCAGGCCTAAATTGACTAACCAATCCTGTAGGTCCAACAGGTACTCACATCTTTGAGTGTATTTGTCATTGTTCATGTACCTTAGTCTACGTAGTTCTTAGACCACACGCAAGTGCAATGCAGTTTTAACGCGCACTGTCCTCTGGCGGAGTGCTCTTTGATCAGCGCGCGCATATCTTCCGTTCTCGTGTTCGTTAGAGGACGGAGATTGTGCTCGCAGTGTCTGCATCGATGTCATCCGAAGGGCGTCAAGAATGCCGGGTAAGGTTGAACACATCCTTTTCTGCATCTTTTGCTCAATTAAAGGTGTGCAGCGGTGTGGCCAATGGCTACCACTTCGGAGCGATGTCGTGTGCTGCCTGTAACGCATTTTTCCGCCGGTCCATAGCAGAAAAACGAAAGTACATTTGCCGAAAAGACGGTGACTGCGAGATTAACCCAAGTAAGAGTTAGTACAAGTTATGCGGAACTGTAGTTGCGCTATTGTCAGACGCCAGATGTTTCTGCCGAGCCTGTCGATTGAAAAAATGTTTTTTGGTTGGGATGGACGCGAAAGGTGAGAAGATACTACTCGTAAGGCATGGGTTTGATGACGACCGTGTTACAGCTGTACAACCTCACCGCGATGTCATCGGCAAAAAACCAAGAAAACGGCCTCCAAATGAATCGAGTCCGTCGTTACCAAATGTGGAAACAAAGGACGATTCGCCGCAAACTATAGACAGCAGTTTTCTTTTGTCGAATGTTACAAACTCGAACTCAGCATTTTCTATTCCTACCAACAGTTCAAAAGCAATCTCTACAACAGTGTTTTCTGTGGCTTCTGTAGCAGAGTTGGATCCACCGTAAGTCAACACAGTAAAGGGAAAGCTCACTAGATTATATTCAACAGAAACGTCCTTGCTGAACAACTGCTCGCCTTTTCGAGACAACCGGTTATTGCCTCCGTTTCCGCAATTCCCAGTGCAAATGACTTTGTAAGTTCAGGATATCGTATCAAGCTACAACTATGCAAACTAACTTCAGCTTGATTTAACTCCCCAGCCGATTCGAAATATTTATGCTAGCGCTATGGCCCAAACGTCAAAAGCAAGTACAAGTGCACAACCCATCTTCAGCATTTCGCAGCCACAGCCAGTCATAACACATACGCCCTACAATTACGAAGAATGTCGCCCCGTGCCGGCAAGTGTTAAACCCAGCATCTCTCAAATATGGAGACATTCCAGCTCCCGAATCCTTACATTCTAGCAGATCCAAAACCGATCAACCCAACACTGCCAGTACAGCCTTCGACACCGAAAGAAACAAACATGATCGATGATATGATATGTGCATATCGAAAAATGGTAGAACGGAGAAGGATGATCGTCTGTCCTCCAACATTACGAGACATATTAGGAGGAACACCACCGATACCAGCTCCATCATATTTTGGAAGCACACTCAGGAAAGATACCATGCGTCTTCAAGTCTCTTTACTAGTGGAACTTGTGAACAGCATCTCACCATTCTCTATGCTCAGTGTTGACGACAAGGTACATTTTTAAACTGAATTTTTTCAGAACAACAATTATAAATTTACTCCTATTCCTTTTTGACATTCCATTTTGTTCTAATTTACGATGTATTAAATGAAAAAATTGCTCTAAAACAGTGCCAACCGTTTCCGAGAAGAGGTGTAGGACTACGTCTTCTAAAATTACCCGAATGTATGCATCAAGAAGCACTAGCACTGCTTGTTTTCTTTAGATTCTGCTGTTTCGGAACGTTTCTGTGCCATTCAACCTCCTCGAAAAGCACTACATCACAATGACATGTGGCGGCTTAGACAGCAAAAGACTTATACAAAATGATTTCACTTACATTGACCTTTCGCCGGAGGCCCCGTGTACTATCACGCGGCCAGAAGGTGATCAAGCCCTGCCCAACCCGTTCCTTGAAGCAGACGAAATGCGGAGAATCGTCCTGCCTACGCTAAGGACTGCCCTGGAAGAAATTGCAAGACCGATGTACCACTTGGGAATGTCTGACACAGAGTTCGTAGCGCTCGTCCTCATTGTTCTTCTTAATCCAGGTATGTATGTGAATAATAGAAAAGTGAAGATTACTACCGTACCCATTTTCCGCTTATTATTATGGGTAAAATTGTACATGTAGGAAAAGAGAAAGACCTACTTGCGAAAGCCATTTGGGTTGTGCTCTGCACAACCCAAATGGCTAGGGCTGGGCATGAGCTCAGAATCCAAATTGGCGCGGCTGCCAGCGCCACTAATCCCACGTGTGGAGCTAAAAAATCGAATGTGAGAGACATTGGACTTGTATCACTATTGGCAACCCCCCTAAGTATATACGCATACGATCCACATTTTAGACATTGTCGGCCTTAGTCAAATTGCGAGGAATACTATTGGCGTAGCACGCAATCGCTTATATAAAGATTGGTTCTCGTACTACGAGAAAAACGGCATAGACGACGGTCCGCTCAAGGTCGGCAATTCACTCCTCATACTTCCAGCGCTACAAGTAAGATACATCAAAATGATATTTCTGACTGCATTTTCTTCAGAGCGCAGTTGAAAAAGTAACGGGAAACTTTCACATGGTCCGCGTGTTTGGCCTTGTCGACTATGACCGCATCTTGGACGATGTGTTCAAATAAGTCGGTCCGCTCTACATGTGTTTACTCCTGACACTTGCCTGTTCTTCACCAGTGATCTTCATAATTCTAAAAGATTATCATATTCGGTGCTATTTCAAAGTGCCTGCATATACATACAAAAGATTTTATGATCCTCCTTAACAAAATATGAACTGACAAAATTCTAAATAAAATATCGACAGCTCACAAGTGTCCACCGCCCCTACATGATGGAGAAGGAGCAGGCTGTTGTCCCGTAAATTTAGATGGTGGATGGGCATCGATGCGGAGCGCATGGACTGGACCGGCGAGCTCTTCCGCTAGACAGGAATTAACCATCCGATGACGCTGGATGACCGAAACGCCTTCAAACTTATCCGAGACGATTTGGACCTTGAAATGTTTCTCAGCCCCTTTCGGTACGTTGTGCATATAGCTTTCGCACACGATATCCAAGTGAGTGGGCTGAAATAATCAAAAAATAACGACAGGAACAACATCTAAAGAATGTGCTTAGATTTCATGCATAAATTTTACATTGAACGCGGATAATAAGAAACTGATTTTCAGTGCTTTCGGAAAAAACGGGGGAAGTAAGCTCACCTGGAAATAACTGCTTAACTTTTTTCTAATCAATTGCTGTATCGGTCCTTCCGTTGCTGTACCAGTAGCAGATGACGCCATTCGTCGAAACATTCGATTTCTACACTCTGAAAATTTATGAAACACTGATTAGTTGCAGATATCACGAATGCTTCATGGCGCGAAAAAAACAGCTGCCTGACGGCACGAAAATTGTAAAGAAAAACAGGCTGTGTGCAAATCAAAATAGGGTATATGTACTTCAATATTCTGCTACACATCTGTATAGTTGTTCTCCATCACCGAACATATCGAACAAAAGCCAAAAAGCAGTAACTTTAAATTACAACAAACCAAATGCTTCTGCTGCTGCGCCGATAAAGGGAAAACGATGGATCATTGTTGCGGCTGCTTTCCGATATATCGGTTAACACAATTCTCAACTTGCCACCGCTGTCCTCGCCATACGGTGTACGTATCTCACTATCGCCAGACTCTTGACGACGGGCACGATAAATAACTCTTCCGCGGGAAGATCCTCTCGTCAGCAACATTCCACCGGCAATTTACATAATTGTCGGGCGTTGATGTCGTCAAACCTACCGCTGTTCGCCGAAAACATTGGCAATGATAAGGTATTTTATTTTACTCTTCAATGTCTCCGAGTAGCATTCAATTTCTGAACGTCTCAAATCAAAAGTCAAATTTCTCTCACATGCGCAGCTAAGCCGCTGTAAATAATAGTTTGCAGAATTTAAATGAATATGCGTCGTTAGTGGACTGTCCACAAAGTTCGGCAGAAGAAAACCAGTATATGGTGAGATATGCCACTGAATACGATGAAACGAACGTAACTCAAACAACTGATCAACAACCGGTTAACCACAATCATAATCACAATGTAACGCAACAATTTGTAAGTTCCAGGAGCTGACCTCTGAGGAGCAGTTCCGCACTGCGCCTTTCAGCTTATTTATACGGAAATCACATCTTGTACTTTTGCTGATGTTTTACAGGGCGAGACGGTAGCAATGCAGCGAGAAGAAGTTTTAAACCAGCCGGGTCCACCGAACGCATATCCGAATTCAATCAGTCAATGGCAGCTAATTCGTCCTGCACCAACTTTATCAGTACCCACAGCAAGACCTGTTGTGAAAGTGACCCGGGTCATTCCAGTTTACTTAAAATGGCAGTCATGGGCCAGCCAACCGAGAGTTTTATCTCCAGGAAATGCTCCGGCGTCTGTACAAGTTGGAACTCCCGTGATAAAAACCGAGCTTCATCCCCGACCGCGTCCTATTCCACCAAGGCAAACAGTGGACAAGAACGCCATCAATCAACTGCACAAGCTCCTTCCTCAACTCGTGCCTTCTGAAACGGAGCCACTGTTTTATGAACCAATAGATCCGGAACCCATCACTCCTATTCAAGATGACGACGGGTACGCCCAGATCACTTGGAAAAAGATTGAAAAATGCAACGGACAAATTCCCCTGTAATTGCACACAGTCCTTTACAAGGTTTTCCTATTCCCTGTTTTAGCTATCTCGAAGGACATCAGGCGATTGCTCTCAAAGGCTATATGGTCGTTTTTGGGGCAACACGAGATGGTTTAAATAATATGGTCCATGTTTATAATCCAGGTCAGTAGAACCGATTTTGCATTTTTTGCAATAGTAGTCATGAATTCAGACAGAAATATGTGGGTGGGTATTGAAGTGGCAGGAGAATGCCCAAGAGGTACTTCTGGATTCGCCATGTCAAGCTACAAGTCAAGTGTGTTCATATACGGCGGAGTACTGAATCATCGGTCAGTGAGCCGTTATAGGCCGCAACGTTGACACCTTGTATAAATTTCAGGTTTCACGGCGACTTTTACGAGCTGAATACGTCAACATTTGAGTGGTCTCGTTTAATGGTGCAACCGAATGCCAGGAACGAATACCCACGCCCACGAACGGGACATACGTTGACCGTCAGTAGCGACGGTTACTGTTACATATTCGGAGGTGTTTATGAACAAGACAGTGGGACAGAAAGTGTTATTCATCACCATATGAACGACATTTTTATGATCAACCTTCACTTACCAGAATTGCATTACGAATTCCCTCAAGTGCGCACTTATCGTTTAAAACTTCTATGTACAGCATTCAGACGTACGGTCCTCGACCTCCAGCTCGGGAGTCCCACGCAGCAGCATTGTTTGAACGAGGAAACGATAAGAAATTAATTGTCTTCGGTGGATTTGGCCATTGCCGGTTTAACGACTTGTGGATCCTCGACCTTAACTCAATGACTTGGACGAACCCTGTAGTTAGCGGCATTCCGATTTCACCTCGATCTCACCACTCTATTAACATAGTTGGAGACAGGTAATATTATATCAGTGTTACGGTTTTAGTGTCTTTACAGTTTGTATGTATTTGGTGGCTTGACATCTACATTGTCCGGTGAACGAGAAATTGAGAAAGCAACCAACACACTAGAGATGTTTAACCTGGCTGAAGGCCGCTGGGAAATGCAAAACCCCCAAATTAGTGACGAGACAAGAAGTATGTATCAACAACTGATTAAGGAAATCTTAAAGTATATGTGGTACCTTTTAGACAAAGTTCCATTTCCAAGGACGATGCACAGCATGGTTAGTATAAGAAACAGGTTATACCTATTTTCTGGGCGCGACGGTGGGAAGAAAGTGGCAACAGACCTATGGTACATTGATGTGAGCCGACCACCACCTCCGCCACGAGTGGAACTACTACGAGCTGGAACTACCGCTTTATCGGTTCACTGGGAGCGAATTCTTACAGCAACGTCATACGTCTTACAGATTCAAAATGTTGGACCTGTTCCACAAGAAATGAACGGTCATGGAAATGGATTTGACCCCCACTATCACGTAAGGTTTATAAATTCATATGCTTAAGCGGAGGCATTCACTACAGGAAGACACATTAAGTCTGTTGGATAAAAAATCCGATGTGCAAGAGGAAGCCAGCTATAGTAATCCCGAATCGTTGAAGGCCGATGTACGGACAAGTTGAAATGCTTTAATCAGACGAGAGTAGATTTCAGACAACACTGCCACACGACATTCTTGCAGATTGCTCGTGGGAACCATCCACAAGTGGCACCAATACAAAGCAAGAAGCACACTATGCTTCGGTGTCCGACACGCTTCGAGCAGTCGCTCATGTTTTCTTTTCAGAATTTGGAGTACGAGAAACCTCAAAATCTTTGGCACGATGTTGGCATTATCGATAAGAACAGCATCCGAGTAACGCATCACTTTTTATCTACTCGATTTACAGAAGACGGTAGACAATTTCCAATAACGGTATGTGTCGGAACGTTTATTCGTATATACACCATATTTTGGTTATATTTAAGCCCGGACGGGTCGACTTGTCACTTATACGTAAAGCAGAAATAGTTCCAGGAACGGCTTACCGCTTCAGAGTAGCTAGTTTAAATACATGTGGAAGAGGACTGTGGTCCGAAATGTCTGCGTTCAAAACGTGTTATCCGGGTCTTCCTGGAAGTCCAACAGACGTGAGAATAACAAAGGTTATAGGAGGTGCCCATATCGCGTGGGAACCACCACAACACTGTCCTGGTGAAATTATTGAGTATACTGTCCATCTGGCAGTCAAATCAAATTCTTCCGTAGTCAAGGATGGTGTCGTGTTCTTCAGATTTTATGTGGGACCGTCCGCTCGGTGTACAGTTACAACACACAATCTGAATATGGCTCATATCGATAATGAACATGGGCCAAAACCAGCTATTCTGTTCCGTATTGCTGCAAGAAATGACCGAGTGAGAGAACACCGTTGTGCAATCCAAATCATGATTACTGTTGATTTAGGGTTACGGTCCCGCGACTCAGATACGATGGGTACAGACATCGCATGCAAGGGCACGAGCTCATGAAGCATACAATGACACTCCCTTTCCAAAGCCCTACTATGCGAGCAGCAAACGTATACGTCTGGAGTGATAAATCGATGGTCTCATTTAGGAACGGCAGTTCATCTACTGCTGGCCTCATGAATAATTGAAGGAATCGTACATAATTTCATTATTAGATTTTATAAGGCGTAGTAGCTTTGGTAGTAAAGTTTGTCATTGAAGAATAGTGTGTTGACATACGTGCAGATCTTTGGAACTAGGCGTGATATGGCTTGGAAGATGATGATCTGGTTTGTCTTAAACGTTAGAACTTGTCTTCTATATAGTCGACCGTGCGAATTTCTATATAGCTATGAATGAACGGTTCGGACAAACGTCGTGTGTGGTGCCTTTGCAGCGGTGCAAAAGCGGTCAAACTTGGTCACATCGCGAAGTATAGGCGATGGAACGTACTTGAGGAGCAATACGTCTTCAGGAAGCTCCTTAACTGCACTAGGGTTGCAAAATTTAATGCTGGGAATGTGAAGATCCTGTCTCCCGCCTTTAACGGGTCAGACGACTCTCCGCGAGGCCATACCCACGCGATCCTCTGGTTCCATCGGTGCGATCAGAGAAAGCGCAGTCGAGCAGAGAAATGAAAAGAGAGCGCAGATGAACAGGCCCAAAAGACGACTGCGTGTGTTCGATGATCGCTTGAAGCAATGACGGATTGAACGGCGCTCATCTGTTTGTGTTTCCGTCCGTCGTGCATTGTGAGAACTGTGCACAATGAACACTAGTTATTTACTGTATCGCTGTTGACGCGCCATTCGTTGCCTGCTCACCGGATTTTGTCGTTACTTATTGCTTCGCTTCTTTCAGAACAATTCGGCCTGGAATCGCAGCATCATTTGGTAGATAACGCCTATGGCGGCCGATTCTGTGACACTAGCCGACGCAATCGGGAATGTTGAGGTAAGACTAACCGAAGGTGCTATGTATATATACTTTCTTCGCAGCTTCTCGACGATTTTCAACTGACCGATAGTCAGCCTGTACTCGAGGCACATTGTGCTCCACTTGATTATCGAGTCAGCTTCGACACGAACTTCGAGGATCGTAATGCTTTCATCACGGGAAACGCCAAGTACATCGAAGAAGCGACCAGGCATGGCGAATTTGTAAGCTTCATCTACCTAACCTTTTATAATCACTCTAATTTAGAGCGAAATGCTTGCAGAAGGTTTTCAACATGCCGGAAACCTGTATACGTGGCGATGTTGCTCCCGCGCAGTGCCGATGGCGAAATCGAATGATCAACCGAATCGCGTTGAAATCAATAAGACGGTTATAAAAGTCCTCATCCCAGAGGTGGACAAGCTTCATCGCTTCATGAAATTCTCAGTAGGCTTATTTATCACAAGCAAGTTTCATCTTATAACATTGTAGAATGACGCAACCAAGCGTTTTTGCGCCGAAATCAAGCGCCTCTGTCACCCTGAAAAGCGGAAAGACTTCGTATCTGAGGCTTACCTTCTAACACTAGGAAAATTCATGAATATGTTTGCAGTCCTTGATGAGCTCAAGAACATGAAAGCGTCCATCAAGAATGACTTTTCAACTTTCCGAAGGTTGGATCTAAATACATAGCA
Source organism: Steinernema khuongi (assembly GCA_016648015.1). Lineage (NCBI taxonomy): Eukaryota > Metazoa > Nematoda > Chromadorea > Rhabditida > Steinernematidae > Steinernema > Steinernema khuongi. Next base: position 113,828 of record JADLIF010003190.1, on the reverse strand, counting down.
AGTTACTAATCTTTATCGTTTCAGAGCTGCTCAATCCTTGCAGTCACAACAAGATGTGAAACTACCCGCTTCAGAAACGATTCGTGATATGCATGATTTGAGCATGTTTCTCGCTACGCATAATAAGATTCGAGAGAACTTGAAGGCGGAATTGCAAAGCATCGACGGGTACGAAGAGATTCTGGCTGATGTTGTAAATATTTGCTCCTATCTTTTTGAAAACCACATGTATATTAGCCCAGATGAACGGCACATGTTTGTTAAGGTAGGTGTAACTAAGACCACGGCAGCGCTATATATTGCAGTTTTAGGTTCTTGCATTTTCGCTGTACCTGATGGATGGACCGGAGAAAGCATTTGTAAACAAGCTTGACCAAAAGAAGAGAATCTCAATCGCCAGCTTAGACAAAATCTTCGAGGTCTACTTTGCTTTAGTACGGACTTATTACTTTGCATCTTTTAGAGCCTTGAAGTGGTTCCTTTGTATGGGGATATGCAAATTCAACCATTTTCGTTCGTTAGGAAGTGTGCTCATTTTGACGTCTCAAAATGGCCGCTGTCAAACGTCGAAAGTGTACGGTGCCATGTCAATATTGTCGACAAAGTGAAGTCAATTCGGCAGCACCACGCCGAATACGTAACACACTTGTCCAGAATCAATAACGAGGCCGTAGTGTACGAAGTTGAAGGACCTCGAACTGATAGTGAAAACCGAGAGTTGACTGAGGTGACCTTAAGCGGCATCCAGCTTCTTTGTTCTTGGACGAGCGATGTGGTGGAAACCATTTCGTGGAAGCTGCTCCATCCAACAAACACTCGAGAGAATCCCGACTGTCCAGAAACAGCTGAGGAGTACGAACGAGCTACGCGATACAACTACAGCGCGGCTGAAAAGGCAGCGCTTATCGAAGTATTGCTATTTTCCAAAAGTGGTCATAATTTGAACATTTAGGTTATTTCTATGATTAAGGGGCTGCAAAAGCTGTTGAAAAGGATGGAGGCCGATTTTACACAAGCGATTAGGAAGCATATTTATGCGGAGCTACAAGACTTTGTGCGCAACACACTTCGAGAACCTCTACAGAAGGCTATGAAAAATAAAAAGGATGTTTTAAGCTGCATCATTCAGTCAATCTGTGATACTTGTGTCGACAACAGATCGGGGCAGTACAATCCTCGATCAAATGATCTCATTTCCAAGAACAAAAAGAAGAGGGCTGAAGCCGCATCATCGATGACTGATTCTCGTTTTGAAGCAAGAAACGTTCCTCCAAGCACAACACAAGTAATTATCTATATCTGCAATTAGAGTTTGCATAGTACTTCCATTTTAGTTGTACATGGCCAGAACGATGCTAGAATCCTTGATCTCAGAACGCGAGAAGGGTACAGGAAGGCGAGTGGTTCGGAAAGAAATTGATCCAAAGCACAGCAAAAAGATGGTCGAGTTTTTGCGAATGTCTTACCATTGGCCAGCGTTGCTGAACTTCTCTCGTACTCTTGAACAGAGTTCCGAGCTGTCCCAATTGTGGTTCCGGGAATTCTACCTGGAAGTGACAATGGGAAAACGGATCCAATTTCCAATCGAGATGTCCATGCCATGGATTTTGACGGATTACATTTTAACAAGTGAAGATCCGGCGTTGACGGAATGCATCCTTTACCAACTCGATTTGTACAACGATGCAGCGATGTATTCATTATGTAAATTCAAGAAGCAGTTCTTATACGATGAAGTTGAAGCTGAGGTTAATCTTTGCTTCGATCAATTTGTCTATAAGCTATCTGACGCAGTATTTACCTATTATAAGCAACTCTCCGCATCGTAAGTTGGAGTTTTAACATTACATAACCAATTCCTTATTTAGCATGCTCTTAGATAAACAATTCAAATCGGAATGCACAAAGTTAGGAATTACTATCAGAACACCTGCATGTGCTCGGTTTGAAAGTTTACTGAAGCAGCGGCATATTCAGGTTATTAAAGGATGTTTTAAATAGCCAGTAACTTTTATACTTTAGCTGCTTGGACGCTCCATCGATTTAAATCGACTTGTAGGACAACGTTTGAATATAGCTATTTTACGGTCACTCGACGTTGCTATTTCCAAATTTGAGTCGGAAAGCCTTACTTCTATTGTGGTAAATATCACCTCGCTGTACTCACATTAGGGTGAAAAATTTAGGAGTTAGAACAGCTTATTCAGGCAAATAGGTTGTGCCATCGTTTACTGAAGGAACATGTCGGCTCGTTGGCTGATTTCAACGATCTTCTCACTGAAGCTAACCACAACGTCTCCGCACCTTATGGGCGCATTGCTCTGCACTCCTTCTGGGAAATCAACTACGACTTTATTCCGCACTATTCTTATAACGGTTCAACGCATCGATTTGTACGTTCTAAGGTGCATTATCGTGAAGAACCTGTTCGACAAAAGCCTCCGACTGCTGGCTTTTCGTACTTGTGGGGATCTAAATCACTGATTGTTGCGTTTAGCAACATATTTTCGATGTATGCTGGTTTTATTGGATCACAACATTTGAAAGCTCTGGCTAGGTTGTTGGGATACCAAGGAATTGCTGTTATCGTCGAGGAGCTGGTTAAGGTTTGTTCGAGCACTGGTCGTGTATTGCAAATATTTATAGCTAAGTAATCATATCATTAATGGTCCGCTGAGAAATCATGTTCGTGAACTCATGAATTTAATGCCAAAAGTATGTAAAATGCCTTTCTACGATTACGGGTCACCAGGTAATTATCGTTTTTGTTCTTTACTTTGTATATGATATCCTACTTTCAGCTATTTTGGAGTACTACTTGCATCACTTGAAAGAAGTGCTTGCATACCCCGAGTTGAAGAGAGACCTCTTTCAAGTCCTTCGCGAGTTTGGAAATAATATCCTTTTTTGCATGCAGCTTGAACTTGCCTTAGGACAAGAGGAGATTTCAGATCTCCTGTGCGCTGCACCATTCACGAACGTGATTCCCAGGCCACAGGCTAAAAGTATGATTTGCGTGAAAGTTTTTCGATTCACGCATAGCTTTTCAGCGACAGAGGAGCAAGAACAGAAGATGAAACGTCTCGAGCAAAAGTATCAACGTATTCAAATCGCGTCGATGATTGACCAAATCGGAAATAGAAATGTAAGTTAATCCTTATTTTCCATTGTAGGATAGTGAAAAGTAGCCGTAAAACCGTTTACGCAAATTTACGGTGTTTTGCGAAGAAGTTTGCGTACATTATCCAAGTACCTTTTTAGCAAACTCACATTGCCCGTGAAGGCGAACTGCTAACAAAAGAGCGCCTGTGCTGTGGATTGAATATATTCGAGAACATCTTGCAAAAGTTGCGAGGGATGCTGCATGATCATCCACATAACCCTATCTGGAATGGTCCCGATCCCGACAATGGAGTAATGTGGATCGATGAATGTAACCAGTTTCACCGGATTTGGTCAGCGATACAATTCGCTATTTGTGACACGCTAAACTCTGATCAACCCCGAGTGACCAACGGTAACGGGGATGAAAGCAGACATACTCCTCTCGTTGAGTAATTGGACGTTTTAGTAGTACGTATATTACTGCATATTTTCAGAGAAGTATTCGGAGACAGTGTTCATTGGGCAGGATGTGTTATCATCATGCTCTTGGGACAGCATCGCCGTTTCGAAGTGCTGGATTTCTGTTATCACATCCTTCGCGTCCACCGCGCGGATGGAAAGGACGGCATGGCCGAAGGAAGGGTGAGTATAAACGTCTTTCTGTTTTCAGCATATATTTGGAAGCTATTGAGAGGGATAGTCGTCACATTTGACTGACGATTTTAATATTCTCGAGCATAGGAGCATAGTTAGTGCGAGTATGTCTCCGTCTTTCATCCATTATGTTGTTATGAGCGTATTTTTACGTATATGCGACAGAAGACAATGGACAGCATGGGACCTATTCTCGGATTAATCTCCCTGAGTGGTAATTAACTTGGAAAATTTCAGAAATTGAGTCGATTCGTAGACCGCATTCGCCGAGTTCAATTGCTGAACAATCAAATCCTCGCCATCCTTAATAACTACACGCAAACGCTGGACGCTATGGATGATCGGGCTGTGGATATCGACCCGCCTGTTCATCGCGGATACTAAATTGCTGCCAGAAATTGCCTTTATGCGTACTTTGTTCTGTACATGACTTGTAATTTAAAGCCTTATTCGTTTTAAGTTTAATTTTATTGAATGAAACTTATGTTCCTCAGCCGTTCAAATACTAGTAAGTACGTAGTACGGAACTACACCCGCAAGTTAATGTTCCGGAGATAGTTTCGCAGTTGGTCAACTGAAGTGTAGGCGGATTGAGATTTCTTAGCTCGCGTTATGTCGATTATCTAAGATGTGTTGTATTTCTGATGGTGTGTAATCACTTACTGGCTGGTCTTTGTAGTCTGACACGAAGGTATTAAAACGGAAGAAGTCGGGATCTTCGAAGGAATACAGAAGCTGTTTCTCCATATCATACCAGTAGATGGGAGCTGCGGCTGTTAATGCAGCAAGAACCGTGAAGACAATGAGGAATCTCATTGGACTCGAGGAATTACTAGTCTGCAATTGCTCGACTATAGCCCTTGTACATCAAATGACGTAGGAGCTCTGAGCTCTCAGCAGCCGAGGAGGCGCACGCACTACGTAATAACAATACTACTAATCACGAAATTGAGTATCATAAATTTTGCATAAACAGGACGGAAATAGAAGTAAACGAGTCGTCAGCAGGCCAGAAATTTCTGTGCAAGATTGGGAAAGTAACCGAAGGAGGCGTGTTTTTCGGGGCGTGTTGCAGTGATGTTAATGGGAATGAGGGTCATGCGGGACCTTTCGCAGCAGTAATCTCTCGTTGATGGAAAGTCGAGACATTGCTATAATCAAGTTCACGTCTTGACAAACAGAGATTACAAGAGACAAAATAACGACTACATTTACACTTGTAATCGCATAGTCGAAAGGATATTGAAAATAACCGTATTTACGTGAAGGGAGAACACAAATTTAGTTGTTGTACCAAACACTCAACAGGGTATACGATTTATTCACACACAAAAGAACGTAAGATCTCAAGTGTAAGATTACTAGCGCTTAAGAGAAATGACCGATCTTCTTTTGAGTCAAGGGTTCTTAGCGCTTAGCGCAATATTTGATTTAAACAAAAACTTACACCGCACTCGATTATAATGCGTTCTGACGATGGCAAATATTCATTTTCCTTAACTTTATGTTAAGGTGGCATATTAGGCATACTTCAATATTTAATATCCCTATTTCAGCGAACCTTAACATTTTATATGCGGGCAGCGAGGTTTTGAACAATCTGATGATGCAGTCGTTTCAGTTTAGCGTTATTTTGCATGTGTTTCACATTTCATGGATATTTTGTGGTCGTACAAAATGCCTGTATATAATTTTTAATCCAGAGCATCATACCTACGGGAAAGCGTTAGAAAACGATGGAGACGATTAATGGAGGATGTGTATTTAAATCACTCAGAGATCAACTAGTCTAAGGCTTGTGAATAACAAGCAGTAAACTGAAAATGAGACAAGCTTCTGTATTGCACGATCCGGAACCACACTTAGGCTTTTTCTTTATTCAAAGACTTATTTTATATTCCATGTATATTGCAATTAATACCAAATGCCATCATAGTGTGTGAAGAAGTATGCCGTGCCACTAACAAAGTGCATTTGGTAAGATGGTTATTCAGACTTTCATGAACGCAAATCAACACCGTTTGATAAACTTCCTAATCGCGAGCTGGATTTTCAGATGTGTTACTCTTACCTCCTGTCCCCAACTTCCAAATATGTTCCCGGTTTTATTTCAACTATATATCATATCTCGCACTCCATTTTACTGAAAATAGATAAATTAAGAAATAACGCGATTCAATAAAATTTGTTCAAACGTTGTACTTCATCAAGCCGACTAGAGCATATCCACTCTCCAAACATCAATATCGTCAAAACATGCGTAACGTGGGAAATACCAGTTTAGATTATACTAGAGTAGGCGAATTTACAATGAGCAATCCCGGAGAGCTGACGCGCGCTAAATTGGAGGGGACAACGGAAAGAAGGATAGTTTGAGACAAGTGATTAACGACCGGAAAAGATGTGTACACTTTCAGTTCTTCGTCTAGTAGAGATGAGGATCATCGTACCAGTGTCGTAAGGGTCGTTCGCCAGTGGAAGGCGTTGCATTCGAGTAATTGAAGCGGTTGTATCCAGACGTGCCTATTGTCGTTCGAATATGAACATTTTTACGTTTCTTACCTCCAGTGTACTTTCGGTACTGCGAGGAGAGTCCAGGATCTCGCGAGGTTTGTGTAGACGATGGGTAGCTACCGAATACCTTATCGGTGGTGTTGTATCTGTATGCTGTGATTAAGGAATCATCGAAGAAGCAACACTTACCGGCTGCTCGAGCCAGCAGAAGAATATCCGTAATCATGGTTTCCGTTTTGCTTTTGACCGGCACTTGCTACCGTAATATTGTCCTTACTCTTACGGAAGAGTGATTTGATCTTTTCGATAGGTGATCGTGGGCGTTTATAGTCATCGTCCAAATATCTGCTTAGCCGTTATAAAGTATATTTAAACAATGTAAATACCCGTTAGTAATGATAGTGCCATCAGGACCCATTCTCAGTTCACTGGTTCTACGTCGCGCCATGGAAAGGAGACTTCTCTTTTTTGGAGTGTTTTCGTACATATCGGTTGAAGGTATTTGCTGGCGTCCACCTACAAATTATTGTTGAAGTTTTTGTTAGTCGCAAAGAGGAAAGTGGAACTGTTAGAAAAATGAAAAATGTGTTAGCAAGCGAACCTTCATCGAAACTTGTGGAAGTGTAGGTCATGGTAGGTGGCCCGGTAGAGCCGAACCGCATGGCCGCACGAGAACGTGACGGTGCGGGGCTAACACTTTTCTCAGACGAAAGGTGTCGACGCAAGCGACCGATCATATATTTCACACCTCAAAGAAAGGAAACGATAGGAGATAGAAAGAATGGAAAACGTAAAGTGCAACTAGCAGGGTTAGTTAAAAAGTCTTACCATGAGAAGCCGGTTGTTGGGAAATCTCTTTCGGTCGCGGCTCAATTTCAATGCTCTTAATTACAGATTCAACTTTGCACGGTCAAGTGTATTGGTACCTGTTTGTTTTTCAGAATTCCTCGAGCAGGCGTCATGTTCATGTCAGGTTCGCGAGGCTGAGATCCGCGAGCTGCACCGGAATCATAATAATTAACATAATTGTATTCGCGGTCACTACTGGCTACTTCGGGAGTCATGAGTCGATTGTGTAGGTGAGCTAAAACCATACGATATTCCGAGAAGAGCAGAGGTTTTCTTACAGTGATAGTCAGATTCATCTCGACCCTGGTGTTTTCTGTCCGTTGACTGAGATCTAGCACGATTCTTCCTGTCTCCGTCCATAAAGGCCGAAGCAACTCGACGAGTGACTGGGCGAAACCGCGAAAGCAAAGTCTCTTTTTGTGGTCTTTCCTGCGGAGGAGCAACACTTGTCTGATACGGTGAACTGGTGCCACTGGAACCGTAGTCGGCACTTGGGGTTACTGTAAAAAAATAGAGAACTGCTTTTAGAACTCCTGAGAAACCTGGGCGTTCAACGTCGTAAGCAGATCGGCGATAGGAAAAGTTATCATCGTAGCGAGATTTATAGGCCCCCGGTATAAAGGCACTTAAAGGACGTTCTCCTGTTAGCCATGAAGTCCCCGTCCTGTACGATGGATGATTTGCACTCGTGGTATTTTTCTCAGCAGCTCTTTCCGCTCGAGTTTGGTAAACTTCAAATCGGCGAGGTTCATTGGCCCAGCTCTGGAGGGTCTGAACGTTGGCTCACTGTCTGCTGAAGCATTATCGCTCACCTCTTCTTCGCTTCGGCCATTCGTTGTTCGTGGGTGGCGGAGGTGATCGTACCCACCGTAGACAGGAGAGGACACTCGCTCTTCTTCGTGGGAACGGTCTGTCGGACTTAGCTCATGATATGATTTTCGATATGACCGGTCTGGGTAAATATAGGATTGCGTCTATAACTTCACTGTTAAAAGTTGCCTAATTGGATTATCATACTATTTGGTGGATATTTGATCCAGAACGTGCTTGATCGTATGCAGCCCTGCGGTAGTGACTGTCCTCGTAGCGCGACCTTCCGTAGTTGTTTGGATATCCTGCGAAGCCAGATATATGCCCTGTTTCTAAAAGTAGGGTTTGTTTGAAAAATAACTCGTAACAGTAATTGATCTGTATGGACATATTGCAACAACTTACTGCTAATGTCGTGTGCCTCTCTGAGATGATGATGATAATCATATGGATCTTTACGTTCTAAAAAGGTAAGATTTTAGCATGGCCTTAAAGGTTACTCTGTGGTACCTTCATAGGAAGGTGATGACGGTTGTTGATGTTGCTGCTGCTGTTCATGATCCTTTCGCAGTTCGTTTATTCTAAAGCGAATTTGGATTGAGTTTTGGAGATCTGCAGGGCCATCGTGGTTAGTGAACTAGTGGTAAAAGCTAGGAAGGCGAAAATTAGATACCGGAAAGCCTCTTCAACAGTGCCGATCGTACGATTCCTCTGTCGACGTTCTCGATTTTTTCTACGGATGTATGCAGCCGCTGTTTCCCAACGCTGCATTCCAGCACCGTTCTCAGTGCTTTCGTTGCTAAACAATTCACGTTTTCACAAAGCACACATATTAATGCCATTTGATATATTTAGTCGTTCTACCAACGCAAATGCCGCTTGTAAGACGCTGTTATAAGCCGATATTAATGAAGCTCTTGCTCAGCTACCATCACTAGTGTACCTTTTAGATTCGATAGAGCTGATCTGCGATGTGTTTGACGTTGCTTGAGAACCGTAGCCGGAAGAGAGTGAGTGAGTTGTGAGAGCGTGGGTCGGCTGCGTAAGTTGCGCGTTGTTGGCAAGGGCTGGCGATGTATACAATTTCGTCGAAGTGGTTGAAGGAAGAGTAGTTGTTGGTTCTGAAAAATTTATATATGCACATATAACAAAATGAAAATCCTATTGCACAGGCATCACCCTACCTTGATTTACTGTCCGAATACCCAAAATTCCTCCAGTCTTATACGGAGTAGTGGGTGCTGTTGGCTTCTGTGCCCCCAAAATGATCTCGTCTTCTTCCTCTTCCTCCTCTTCTTCATCTTCTTCCTCCTCTTCTTCCTCCTCCCCACTGTCTTCTTCGTGTTCTTCATTTTCAGCCCCAAAGCCAACCTTTGTATTATCTTTTCTCTGGTCTTCCACTTCCGATTCGTCAAGAAGAGTACGAGGCGGTACTGATCCCCGATGGCTTAGCGTTGGAGTTGCTGAATGAGATGGATTTTCAAGGCTCGAACCCATAATGTCGGGATCTTGGCTTTTGAGCCATTGTTGCTTCTTTTTGCTTGAGCGAGGATCAATTTCGTCATCGCTTTCACCGGTCTTGTTCGGATAACTCATAATGTATTTCTTTGCCTAAAATTTTCTGTTTAATAAAATCTTAGTGTGGCTCGTATACTTTATCAAATAAAATGGGAGACTGTTCAGGAAGTGGCTGAGGCCCACCAATGAAACGACGAGAACTAGGCGGACTGTCGGCTTCGGTGGAGACACCACGGCCATAAAGTAGAACCTGGTTATGCTGCGATGAATAACTGTTTTAAAACCATCACAATGCTGTCATACCTGGTATTTACCCTTACTCTGCCTTTTCACAAGGCCGCGGTCGAAGACAGCCAAGTGCTGTCCAGACACCTCAATAGGCTGTTCTGGCCGAACACTTTCACTCTCGTGGGTGACAATTTTTGGAGCAGATGGTTCAACTTGAGCAACCTGTTCAACCTCATCAGCAAGTTCCTCGATTTCACTGTCGTACTCCTCTTCGGTTGCCTCATCTTCTTCTTCCTCGTCTTCATCCTCCGTTTCTTCGTCGACAATTTCCCCTTCGGATTTGGATGTTTTCAACTTCGAATTAAGGGTACGCTTCTCACTAAGAACCGAGTGAGTAACATCTTCATCAGTGGCTTCTTCGTCCTAAGTTGTGCTAAGTTATTGAGTGCTGAAAATGTGTTACTTACAATGCTTGGAGCCGTTTTTCCACTGACAGCCGATTTCTGTCCAGGTGCAGACTCTGTTGCCTCGGACTCGTCGTCCGTCTCGAATCCAACTTCTACACTATGCCACTGACGTTCTTCCAGATGAGGCTTTTGGAACATGTTGCTGTCCACTTTCGTGGGAAGCTCTGGAACTTGGTACTTCGCCCGGTTAACCGTTTCATTGATTCGTGCGTCGATGACCTCCTTCTGCATTTTGTGGTTTGAAATTTGGCGGCGAACAATGTCTTGGGATTGCTGCTGAATAATTTTTGAGGCTTGCTTCTGGACTGAAGGAGGCTGTGCAGCAAGTATGGACTCAAGAAGTTCCTTGACCATGGGACGCTGGTTGTAATACGGATGGGCCTGGATTCTCGCCACAAGGTTCATGCTCACAGGTCCATTTTCCATTTGTTCAAGGACCTGCAAATATTATGACTAGGAAAATGAGTAAGTTTTCGCTTAAACCTGGTTCATGAGGACATTCAGTGAGTCTGTCTCCATCTTCCAGTTTTGAGGCGTAGAATTCAGCGAAGGACGCCTATACCCAGTTGAAGTTTCAGCGCGTTCGGAAAGTGGCACAAAAGCGGGTTTCTTTGATGGCACAGGACTGGAAATGTATACTGAAATCATGAACCTGAAAGGTAAATATTCTTACTCTTCTGGAGTGTATGTGGAAGATTGCTGGCTGGAAGTGCTCGGACTATCTCTTGCAGGCCGTCTTTTGGCTCCTTCATATTCAATCGGTTTCTTCTCAGGAGGCTCCTTAGTTTCTGTACTGCCCCTGCGACCAAGGCGCGTCTCAAGCTGGCGAAGTCGCTCCAGGGGATCATTGAAAGTATCCTTCACTTGGACTTCGTTGGAAGGTCCAGGCGCAATAGTTTCAGATGGCTTGCTGGGAACCTGCTGATCTTCCGGTCCTCCTCGGAGACTCTTATCCTTTGAAGTCATCACAGGAGCTTCATTCTTTTGCAGCTTGGGAACTTTAACCGGGGAGTTCTCATTGTATTCCTCAGCCTCTTGTCGTCTGCGGCGGAAGTCTTCGATCTTCTGCCTGTACTCGTATCTGTTATGCAACGGACAAACCCGACCCTTTTATACCTGGTGCTTGAACTCAAGTGACCAAATTCCATAAAGACATCAGTTTCGTTCGCAAGATCTTGCACAACCATGGTCTCTTCCCTCTCTGTCAAGGGCGTATGATCAGTGATTTGATTTTCCGGTAGTTCTTGAATGACCGGCATGTTCTCTTCCAAATTCAGCCACCAATGACTTGCAATGTCATCAATGTCAGCTCGACGATCGGGATTTACGCGTAACATACTTCTGATCAACATTGATGCAGCTAAATAGCCGCAATGCTTTGGGAACATCGCTCAAAATGCTTACTTGAAGGTGTATCCGGCTCAAAGTAAGCACCTCGTTTTATTTGTCGCACCATTCGATTGAAGTCTCGCCCGTCAAATGGCATGGACCCGTACACTAATGTATACAACAAAATACCCAAACTCCAACAGTCGACCTGAAAGTAATTCACATGTGTTTTGGCGTTCTGTATCGCAATTGTTTAACTGTACGTCCGAGTCGGGGCTCCTAACTCTAATTGCTTACCTCTGGTCCACGATACGGAGTTCCATTGATGATTTCCGGTGATGCGTAAAGTGGACTACCACAAAAGGTGGTGAGGAGACTCTTTTCGGAAAAGTAGTTTGAGAGACCAAAGTCGGCAATTTTTGCGTTGTTGCGTCCATCCAGCAGAATGTTTTCGAGCTTCAAATCGCGATGGGCAACCTTGTGCTTATGACAGTAGAGGACGGCAGACGTGATTTGACGAAATATTCGACGCGCCTCGGCTTCCGGAAGCGAGCCGTGAGTACTCACGTAGTCATAGAGTTCGCCACCACAAGCGTACTCCATCACCAAAATGATCTTGTCCTTATTCTCAAATACTGTAGCTCTGTTACTGTTACTGCGTACTGCTATGTACAGTACCTTCGTAGATTTGAATGATGTTCGGATGGTGTAGAGCGCTCATGATACGTATCTCTCGACGAATCCGAACGAGATCTTGCTTGTTCTCGATGGCACTTTTTTTGATCAGTTTCACGGCCACCTGTTAGGTTGGAAAAGAGTACATCTTAAATCGATACTGACGCGTGTCTTACCTCCCGGTCTGTCTTATGATCGTAGGCGAGTGATACTTTTCCATAGGTGCCTGAACCGAGTTTTTTCGTGATCTCGAACCGATGTTTGATATCACGCTTTACTGGAGAACCTGGTTCGGGCCCTTTCATCGGGTGTCCACCTAGAGAAATAAATGAACATGTTACGAAATAAACATGCGAAGGATTTGTAAATTGTAGAGGAAAATTTGGCAAGTGGTCATGCAAACTACAATTCAATCACGGAGCTTTTCTGCAAAAAGCGGAAGGAATCAATTCGTGCAAAGGTAAACAAGCGGAACATACATTTGAAATCTACTTTGATCCCTCGCTTTATGGACCACCTTTTTTGGACTTATTATAGCAAAGAAAAGGTTGTAATCATTACATGTGTGGCTTCACCTCAGGGACGAAAAGCCTTTCTGCCCTTTTTGGGAGGTGTGATAAATGGGATTTGGAAATGAGATGTTCGTAATGAGCGGCTGTTTAGAGCTTTATATGAGATGAGGGAAAATGGCTTCGGGCAGGGGATGAAGTAGTACAGAAAGTGGTCTTGTGTGTTTGCGAGAAGGAAAGGAGTAGTTGATTTTGTCAATATTTAAGCCGTGTAATGTGAAAAATTTTCAGTTTGGTAATTGGAGAAATGTGCCTTCACATCAACTTACCCAGAGTTGAAGATCCACCTCCTACCGAGCTACTGCCATGTCTGATCTTGGACTGGCTGAAACGGCCAACTCGGCTCGATCGGCTGCCCGAACTGGCACCTCCGATCGTCATGCCGCCACTGGAATCTAAAGCGAGTGAGAACACGTCAAAACTGTAAAGGAACAATGTTGGGGGATGTGCTCACGAACAGTGTAATCACACTTGTCGTTTTGAACATTCATCGAAGGTACGCGGTCTGATGAGTTCTGTTCAGGGAATCGAGAACATCGTGTACATTGAGACGGGGTGACTCAGTGAGGCAGCGTGCGGTGTGATGCCAACAGGCATCGAGTCATATGATGAACGAAGGTTGGATTCGGTGCTGACAACAGTTACTGTCGTCACCGGATCATCTGTGATTTACGACAATGGCATTTCAAAGCGCAAGCTGGTGACGAAATGCTGTGAGATGATAGTTTTTAAGGTTCATTAAAGTTAGCGAAGGAAGTTCATAATAATTTCCCGAAAATCGTAGCCCACATGCGACGCTCAAATGTTATTTTTTTTGGAAGCTCTGAGCTAAATGCTTAGCAGTTCAATGCAACACTGCCCATTAAAAAAATTATCACTGACCACGTTCAACATTATGAGAATCACGCTTTCTGGCACATTAAAGTCCCAGAAAGCAGGAACATTTGCAGTTTTTGAAAACGTGATGGTCCCTTATAACGGTGAGAAAATTTTCTTCAATGCAAGTTTTCTTCGTTCCAAAAGCAAAAAATCATATCGTAGGAATGAATATCGTACTTTTCATTTAACGCTTTACCTCTAGAAAAATGGACTTGTATACTATGAGCAATACAACTTCTTGGGGGTTCATTTAGTTTTTCGGTATCCTCTGAAGAAATACCCTTTGACTTGTAAAGCATCCATTTTAGAAAACTACAGTTTGTGCCGTTTCCGGTGCGTGAGGAATGACGTCCTTTCAAGTACTCAATTGCGCGAAATAGATGTGCGCGCAAACAGTTAGGGGAATCAAATTACAGAAGTGTGTAAAAACTTTGGGTCAACAGACGGTTTTATGAAAAGAGTAAACTTGGCAGTGTTGGTGCGCAAATGAGATTGGGCCACCCCCGCAGTGGTCAACATGTAGATTGTCAACAAAATGTTTTCTGTCATGCGCGATTTGACAAGGCCGCACTAAATGAGCACACTTGCTGCGGCGAGCAGCAAACAAAAACACAGAAGAAGGAGAAGACACTCTCGATCGCGCGCACGCACTCGATTGGATCTCAAACTAGATCATAAAGCTTCACAGTTCTACGCATGTGTCCTCGCTACGCCACTCAATGGAAGCCGTTGAGGTATAGGGACAATATGCGTGTGCCAGAAGATGAAAATTCGTGGCCTCGTGGGCTACAGCAGACCTTCCGATTGTATGCAAATGAGCAGCTGAGTGGAGGGTTCTACCGCGCGCAAACAGATCTATTTTGACGCATCTGACAGGGACGAGAGTAGAAAAAGAGTTAGGTTTAGGGATATCGATTGAACGCGCTCTTTAGGTGTAAAGGCCCGAACTTAAACAGTTGGAACGAGGCAAACTCGGAGAATCCTCCGAGGATCGCGACAGCTCAAGAGGCGGGTGAACGCGGATCGCGGATCGGGAGAGAACGTGTAGAGAGCAGGAGATCAGCAGAGATCGAGCGGTGGTCGGAGGCGAGGGAGAGATGTAAAGAAAGATCTTATTCGTTACAGACGGACCGACGGTGAGATGCGGGATCGAGAGTGGGGGCGTTCTCTCTGACTTGCGGCCCTCATCGCCCGGGATCGACAGCAGACGATTGACTATACGCGTGCTGGCGCAGCAGGCGCATCTTCTCAGTAAGCGACTTTTTGCCGCCGTTGATCACTTTCGGAAGACCACAGGAAGCTATCAACCGATAATATCACGCTCGTAATCTTCAGTAGTGGAGTGGCTGGAGAAATTTTTGTTCAGACAAGTTCCAAATGATACATGAGTGGGACCTTTAAAGTTTCGAAAGCCGAAAGGAGAACATCGGGCGTCAGTTGGCGACGGACAGGGCCACTCGCCCAACGTCTTTTTCCTCGCGATCATTTGAAAAGTTGGAGTTAATCGCGCTGTAACAGAGGGACGAGCGGGCGGCCTCGATCACCGCTTTGTCCCGGTGGTGGTACCGCTTTGCTAAGTGAATAACAGATATGATTAAAGACGGACAAAAAATGTGCGTGAGTCAGCTTGCTGGTCAGTTGTCGCCGTGATTAATGGTTAGGTAGGTGGTTTTGAAACAAGATGAGGATCAGCTGCAGACAAAGCTGGCCTGTGAGTGGGTGAAGTGAAAATCTACAATCTGTTGCATTTTTCAGACACTTTCAAGGGGAAGGAAAAAGAAAGGAAAGCACATTGTTTGGCTAGTGTGGTTTAAGTAAACGTGTAAATTGAATTATGGCCAGCAAAACAAATGGATACGAAGGAAAATGAATGATTAAAGAAGAGCGATATGTTTTTGCGGAACAGCTGTTTCCATATCGGATGATATGTTTTTTTTATCAATTTTGCCAAGCAAAGTTGTGATTTTAAGTTGACAAGAATTGCCTGACCATTATGGAGATTGTTGTGAGACTTTGGATAAATTATGAAAAGTAACCGAGATACGTCTTCCTTAAAGATTTCTGAAACTTGTAAAGAAGTTGCGTAATAAAAATCCATACCTCGCCGATGGTCGATCAAGGTATTTGTCTGATTTTCGACGCTCGAAACTGACGTGTTGTCGGCATGTGGGAGGATGAACCTCTCTGATATGTTTCTTCGCAATCACTTTTTTCTTTGCCACCGCTGACCTAGCTGATCCGATGATATTTTTAGCTTTTTTTTGTGATGCTCACAACTTCGAAATCAGTAACTGTCGTCATAGAGTAGGTTTATTGAACATCCCTTCCAGCAACTTTCGTCATAGCATACAAAGTGCTCAAAACGAGGCGTTGTTTGTTTTTGCTTTCTTCGATATCCATAGATTTCTTTTCTTCGTATTAGAACATTTGCAGCGCCTCATCTTCTGAATTTATTCGACAAATTTCCACTGATCGGGACGTTCAGAAGTGCTGTAATTTCCACTCTCCATTGCTTTTCGGTGCAAAAATTCCCGATGTGAGGGCATGGTTGGCAGATCGCAATAACGATATAGGTTTTTCGTGTTGGAGTGATACACTCTTTTTCGTTAGGTGGATTGTAGCAGAGGGAGCCTTTAGTGCACTATTTCATTTGGTTCGTTTCTGATGATCCGAATACGGACTGAATGCAAATTGTAATACACTGCAGCGGGATTATTTTTTGTCAAACCTATGTTATATAGGCAAATGTCCATTTTCGGTACATGAACACTTTGGCTGGACTTTGATGTAGTTGGTGTAGCAATCAGATGACCAGCAACCTTGATGAAGTGGTTGCAGCTATGCGGAAAGTCCGGAATGTTTTGAAGTCCTGGACACTCCATTTTCGCTAAGAATCAGCGATGCCATTTAATTTCAAAACGAATGATCAAAGTCGACCGCTATCTCTGCTGTGTATATCGATGTTTCTTATAATTTTTCCCTTCAATTTCTTGTTCAACAGAGTTTATTTGGGATGAGTAGGCATTTACATATTTACATGTAGTTGTTTTCGATCTTTCGTGCCCGATCGGAGCAGTAGAACGAAATGCTGCGTTCTACATCGGCATCGAGCTCAAATGGAATGCCTGCCTCTCCAATGATGTTCCCGCTTGTATTATACCAGCTACCAAAATGAGGATCGTCTCGGTCGTGCTTCTCCTCAGGCGGGTCTTCTAAATATGTATTAGAAGGTGTTTGCCTTTTTGTTCACTTACGTGCACTTTGCCAGGTGCGTTTCGTATTGTACGTATACCGGTTGAAGATTATTCGTGCCGAAGAGACAAATGAGGGTGAGACGATGAGATATACTCCAGGTTGCAAGATGCCGACCAGAATCGCTTGGCTGAGACGAAGAAGAAAGTCTTGCGCCTGGCGGGATTCCTCGTTTTGAGTCGAGAAGCTTGAGATCGCCATCATTGGTAAATGAACGCTAAGGGATGTGAGTGCACAGCGCATAAATATGCACATGTAAAGCTGAATGCAAACGCTTTATAAGATACACTTTATAGAATGACAGTTTTACCGTTTGTGCCTGCTTCTCATCTTCTATCCAGCCGTAGCTGCAACTGCGAATGGATTTGCAGATGAAATAGAGGAGGAAGACAACGGCGAGGAATCCGACACCTAAATAACGTTGATACTTCTTGCTAATTTTTGCGGCAGAGGATTGTCTCTTTCGTTGACCTTCACTAATCATTTATGCTCTTACCTCCAATTGGAGTCCACAGTCGCATTTCCATGTGGACAAACTTGAATCCGTCTCCAAGAACTTCGTCGAAGTAGCACAGAGGTGACACTCGCACTGTTTCGTTTCGATAGCTTTGAAGCGCAAAACGCCACTGAGGACCGAAGACAAGAGCGGATGAGAAGAAGATGATGATGACGACCAAGAAGTGAGAGTAACATTTTGAGACCTGAAAATGCAAATTTTGTGAGGATCTATTTCCGTTTTAAATATTTTAATGTTAGATGGTATAAGAGGAGCAGAAACCGGAACCTTACACTCTGTTTAAAGACTTTTTCCGAGGTTGACTTTTGTTAAACAAACTGTCGACACCTGATGAAAGATGGGAACTCTTTTCTGAACTTCTACAATGCTGTCTTACGGTGTCATATATTCGTCCAAAAATTACAGATACCAATCTGTCCATACAGAGCATGGCCAAAACTCCGAGGTTCGCATAGTCCATCCAGCACCAAATGGTGAGATGTATGGCGGTTGTAATGCACTTGTAAGGAGGAATGATCTAAATTGGTTTTATGCATATAATCTGTATTATTGCTGCTCCTACCTTGGAAGCTCCGTACGTGGTCATGAAAACACCAAAGAAACCTGCATACAGCATCGCTATCCCCGAAATCATGTCTAAGAAAAGACGATCACTACAGAAAGAAGGAAGAATTCTTACCGATGACTGCCAACGCGTAAAGGAACATGAAGGCTCCCTTCTTCTCGTTGTGCATGGCTACGAGCACAAACAAACTTGAAGCGGTTAGAGCGAACCCGGTAATTGGAAGAAGCTCATACAGGACGTCGGGAACGACCATCGCTGATCGAGAGCGTCGCTTTCACGTCCTCTTCTTGGGGAAAACACGTCTTATATCTAAGCGTCCAGGGGCTTAGAGCCCGGTTAATCGGTCTGAGTGAAGAGTGGCGGATTTGTGTATGCGGGAGTGAGCGAGTGGTAAGGGGCGTTCGAAAAATTTCACTTTCAAAATGCCATTAACTAATTACAAAATGACGGCAACCTTATCCTGAAAGGAGGTTTCGATTCATAATCTCTTTGTATCCTATTGAGAGTGGCTTGGAGCTTTCTGGAAGCGGCATTAAGTGAGGGCGGATTGACAAAGCTGATCAGACAGAGTAGGGATGTTGAAAATATGAAATTGAAAGTGCACGACACCCGATGTTTGTTCTGGACCATTTGTCATTAAATGGCGATAACTTACTCGTGAGACTTTTTAAAAACAAGGGTTCCTAAGCTAAGAAATCTAAAGTATAAAAATATATGCAATAAGAGCGGTGGATATATGGAGCAAAGATCTGCACAGAAGTGGGAATGAGATTTTTGTTCGCTCCTTCCGAGTTGTAGTTCGCTGTGATCTCTGGTTCTTATAAGCAAAATCCCCGTTAATTAAATATTTCATAATAAGATTTGCGGAGAAAACACGGAGCAACACCTTCGACTGCCTGACCACAGTGGATTGACTAACAATAACAGCCTAAGTCTTTTGCCGGATCCAAGACTTTTGTCTTCGTAAATATTGATAAAAATAAAATGAAGATCTGTCAGTCTTCGAAGGATTTTACAGTAATAACCAAATCTTATCTTACGTTTTTCATTTGCTGTTTTACTTGTTTTTCTGGTAGAAAATCTGAAAACGTGTAGAACCGCACAAATCTAAACCTCTGGTAAATACGACATTTACATATGTCTGGTAAATATGTCAGTTTGCATAGGGTAAAAAGAAGATCTTATATTTCCTCTTTTTCTTTTTGATGCTGTAGCATTCTTATAAGAAAAAAGGAAATTAATTTAAAATTATCATATCTTCTCGGCCTTCCTGTTGAAAATGTTTTAAAATGATTACTGTTTGTGTTAGCTTTTGAAATGAACTTTCGAAGATTAGCACAAAAGCCTGAATAATCCGTCTTAGCGGAGTTAAATCTCGTGGTATTAGAACATGCTTCTACTAATTAATTTTCGAGTGAATAGCAACGGAAGTGTGATGCAGGCTACCCTGGTAACAATGACAAATATTGGATCCGTTTGAAGGATCAGAACTTTAAGTGCGATATCTGAATATATATCTTTTCAATGCAAAGAGACCGTAGTGGACAACTGTATCTGCTTTGTATAATAAACGATTAAACGAATATACCATTAAAATGGCGCTGATGGTTACATATTGATGTGCTCATTGCATACCTCGAGAACTGTCCCACATCGTCAAAAAGTTAAACCGCGAAATCCGGATATTCCATTCTCAAAAAATCGAATATAATCGATTTGAACATACAAGCGTCTTAGGTGAAATAACTGACAAAACATATAAAAATTACTATTAATCGCAACGTTTTGGACCATTTCTAGAACTCGCTGCAGACGTAGGTTTTGAACACTAAGGAAGTCGTGCAAAATTTGCATCTGTTCTGTTCTTTGTTGTTGTCAATACGGGAATTCCGACATTCCAAGCTAATGTAATCCGCTGTAGCATGTTCTTCCCAATAACTGCTATCATGCTTAATGGACTTCGGGAGATTACGAAGGCTTGTAGATATCCGTTAATGCGTATACTGAGACTTATTGCTTTATTTGACTGTGTTTCCATCTTTCCTTACAGTAGATTAAATGTATACAAGAACGCTGTAATGTATCTGCTTTTATATGCTTCACTACTTGACGCTAAGCGGGATGTTCCGGAAGCGTGATTTAACCGCTCCAAACCAGGGTCCGGAGTGTAGAGAAGCTGGGACTTCGCGTGGACCACATTTTCACCGCAGCACATACACATTTACACATAAATCGACAAGTTGGTAATTTAATAACGAGTGTTCATTTTGCCGTTGTGTCGAAAAACACGGCCGCTGATTCGATCAGCTATTAACAGATGCCATTCTTAGGGCTCGTAGGAGGAGCGGGCGCGCGCTCTCTTCAACTCGTCTACCGCTGTCACGCGGTGACGCATCCATCCAGAGAGCACAGACCGAAGCAGGATTAAGTGGAAAAGCGGCTTTCGGACCCGGCGCTGTATAAGCGTACCGAATGTGGGATGCTCTACAGTATTCAGGTATCCCTTTAAAGCCCCTATAATCCGTTTTCTGATACCAAATGCCTTTTGCTTTGCAGTCTGTGCTTTTGCAACTATTTCTCTCAGCATCAACCGGTAACAGTTCCTGTTCCACGACAAATGAGACGAAAGCGCAAGATCTGGCCCACATCCTGATGCATAACTACTCTCGGTAAGCACGTACCGCTGGAGTTATCCCAACAACAATTCACAGTGAAGCGGTGAATCGATTTGACATTTCTAACAAGATTTGCCTAATCTTATCGCGCACGTCCTTTTTTCAAGTGTTGCGATTTAGAAATGCGTTGCCTGACCCGTCACCTGTCGAGGTCGTCGTTGAAATAACCATCCAAGACATATCGGACATATCGGCAATTACGGGGACTTTTGTGATCGACTTCTGGATAAGTGCAATTTGGTTGGATTCGCGGTTGCAGTTCGAGACGATTGATCCATGTAGAAAGAACTTGTCGCTGGACCATGATATGGAGCCGAAACTGTGGTATGTTTACCAAGGCTGACTTTTCATTTTACGAAGGGGTATTTTAAACGAGGTCCAACTGTATGTCTCAGTTGATGGGTTTACATCCGCATTCCATGCGAATTGGTTTCCTTCGTTCAATCGTTGATCATTTCTAGGTCTCCCAACGTCTGCATTGTGAACTCAAAGGCCACTAAAGTTCACGACTCTCCAAAACCAAATATTTTGCTCATGGTAAGGGACATTCTAAATCAGTCAACTTATCCGATCTTCCTTGCTTAGATTTTCCCAAACGGGACGACGTGGCTCAACTATAGAATACGTTCAGAAGGTATTAAATTTCTCAGTGTCAATATTATGTCCACGTTACAGCGCCATGTGAAATGGATCTTCGGAATTTTCCTCTGGACACCTTAAGGTGCAATCTTATACTGGAAAGCTACTCCTTTAATGCAGCAGAAGTAACGTTAGAGTGGCTCACGTGGTCTCCAGTGAGTGCGGTCAAAACGGATTTTAACCTGCCTGACTTTCGAATGACAAATATCACTTATGGGAAACATACGGAGGTTGGCTGATATTCCACGGAACATAAGAACGTTCAACTTGTAGATGTATACAGCCGGTGTTTGGCACAGATTGTGGGTCAGTATATACTTTGAAAGGCTTTATGGATTCTATATTCTGCAGGTACGTGCTAGTGCAGCTTTAGTTTTATACCGCAGTCAGAATGCATCGAAAACAGGGCTGTAATGCCTATTGTTAGTTCCTTGTACAACAGATTTCTTGGAAAACATTTGATTATCGTTATTACTTCTATTGATTTACACTTGCTTTGGACCGAGTTGAGATAACAACATTTAAGATTCTGAATTCTCTCAGAGGACGCACTTTGTGTCCGAACCAAAGAGTGGAATAGGGAAATTCGTAATATTATAAATTTCCCGGTAGATCGCAGATGAATTTGAATGATGTTACATGTGCGGAAGGTGAATTTGAACTGACATATCAAAGTAAATAGTGTTTGTTCTTTCTTCTAAAGACTTTGAAGGAAGCAACTAGCGTTTGTACTGGTGCTCCAATCCAGATAGAATCTTCATTGTTCTCTAATTTGTGATTTCAGATGTACATGCCGACATACATCAGTGTGTTCAGTAAGTAGCCAGCAGAGCAACCAATTCGTGCAAATATATTTCAGTCAGCTGGATAGCTTTCTGGATGGACACCCGAGCACTGCCCGCAAGAATAACATTAAGCGTTAGCTCTTTGATGGCCTTAACATTTCAATTCGGAAACATCGTTCGATCGCTGCCGCGGGCAAGTTATGTGAAAGCCATCGATGTGTGGATGTTCAGCTGCGTGGGCTTCATCTTTTTTTCACTCGTGGAATTGACCATTGTCGCCTACAACGACAAAAAGCAAGACCAGAAACAACGCAAGAACAGGATGAGCACCATAGGGAACATGATAGTGTCGGCTGGAGGGCCGGCCATATGTCCCGACTTTGCTGCTAGAAGATTCCGTGAGGGAAGACGGTATGTCCTTAGCTTTCTTGGCTGGCAATAGTTGACCTTTATTCTTCATTGGAATTTTTGGTGTTTCTTTTTTAGTGAACCACGTTCTATTTTTGCAGTAATAAACCGCGTTCTGAGGTATGCATAATAACATCTGCAGAAATGACCGGATCAAACGTTAACGGCAATTTCCTTTAAGATATTTCTTTTTGTGCGTTATCAGTTTTTTTCCAAAATGGCGTTTATCTAAAATGCGGCGAGAAAAGTAACGCGTTCATTATTTATCTTCCAACCACGAAATCATTCCAAATAAGTAAACTGTGTATTTATAATCCGCATTACAAACAAAAACTAGTCGGTGCTTTTTCAGAGCCGGCGTAGCTCTAGAAAGACAGCCTTACGATATGTCCAACAACAAGCACGACCATTATATGAACTCAGAGTTTGCTTCCAACAGCGACATGAACAACCATCAAATGATGCCAAGATTCCACACAGCATATCATTCGCGAGAAAGCTGGCAGAAGGCAGTAAGGAAGTCCGAGTTCGGCGCCTGGGTAGACCGAATATCGAGCATCGCCTTTCCTATGGTACCAGTGAGAACATGTCTTGATAAGGGTTAGATTCGTTTTAGGCTTTCGCCTTCTTCAATGTGATATATTGGACCTACTACCTTTCTTCGCGACACAGATGAGGACGCCAAAGATAACAACTGCCTATCATTCGATTTATTTTTTATATTTCTGTACTTATCTGTTTTGTGAATGTTGGTCTAAGAGAATTTAAGAGAAGCGAACAAGAAGTAACAAAGGAAACAAGAGATCTGAATTACGGCGGAAATATGTACATTGTACATGTGGAGATACAACGGGAGACGAGTGAACGATATGAAGACTTCTGTGACCTGTTTTGGATGACCATGGCTGTCTGGTGGCACTTTAATCAGCACTTGCGTTAAGGAAGCTGCTTGCTGACGCGTCGTCCCTATTTGGCCCGGCGCGATTGCTTTTGCTCTTCAGGCTTGCGTAGACGTCGTTCTTTCCCTTCCGGCCAAAGAATACGCGTGTGCTTGAAGTTTCCTGTAAACAACAAACATTTAACGCTTGAAATTTGCAGTTAGGTTTGCATTCGAAATTCGCTTGCACATTTTACCAGTGTTTACGTTGATTAAAAAGCAGTGGATTTCGGAGATTTTGGACTAACTAAATGCGGTTTGCAAACATACACGCTGCTCATTTATTTTAAACTCATTTTTGTAGCAATAGCACGATTGTGCCACTTTAACGTACCTCTTCTTCGTCCTCGTCACTTCCGAGTGCGCAGGACTCAGCCATGGGTAGTTCTATGCCGTTGCTTCCAACCTTCGATTCTACAAGCTTCATGTATTTGTATTCAAGACTAAAAGCAGAATTTGAATAATGAAGCAACTAAAGGAGTAAACCTTCTGTTACGTTGACAGATAACCAAAATCGAGATCACAAGGGCAACAGTCAGTGTTCCGAGCACCGCGAACAAAAGCTGCATGTTTGCCGATATAACTGAGCAAGGTTCTGTCCTCTCCTTGGATAACGCTCCAGAAAGAATGCAATGTCTGAAACCCGTTATAACCACTGAATGCATGCCGGAGGATTCACCTGGAAGGGATGGAATGGATCGTCTGTTTTCCATCGACGCACTCTCCTTTGATGACGTCGAAGTCGTTCTTTTCACAGATAGGACAGGCCATACTAGTCTCAATTATTATGTGGTATAGGCACCCATCACATGTTCCGTCTGGACAGCTTTTTGGCAATCGGGCGACTAGGTTTGCCGCATGTGGGTCACACCGTACCGTGATGACAGCCGCAGTTCCATTGCGGCAGGCGATGAGGCTACTTTGAATTGGTTCATAGTAAAAGTGAATGTCTGTAGGACGGTTCTTTTCACTGATGGTGTCTGAAACATGACAGTTCTGTGCTCCGCCATTCATTATGTCAGTCTACCGTATTCCATATCTTTGTCAGTCAGAGTAACTGTCCCAAAGGTATGGTCTGTCGTAACTGCCACCAGGCGCTGAGCGAGTCTGAACCGGACATTGAGTTAATTATTGAAGCGCGTACTTACGGTGCCGGTGATACGTAAATGGCACTCTCTACTGCAGTACCGTTTTCCTTGTGCATCGGCAAAGCTGTAGACCGGCAGACGGAAGCCATGACGTCAGAAGATTGTTGGTCCAGCGTAGACAATCCGAACATAGAGTCCTTGAACTGTTCTCTGCAGGGAACCATCCCTCCGAAGATGGTAAGATTATAGCCGTGGTAGTAAGAATTTCCTTCTCGGGCGAACACTCGAATTCCGTTGGCGGAAAGCGATCTGCAAAATGGATGTTCGATGTACTGGTCACGCACTTACTTGTTTCTGAGTCCACTCAAGTCGTACTTGACCGTTTTGTTCTGTTCGTCAGCAATATGTAGCTCTCCGTCGAAAACGCATTCCACGTGGTTCTTGTCGGCCACCAAATTGGGGCCGCACTTCAAACAACTTTCTATGCCACTTCGGGTGCTCGTCATGTTCAGTATGCTGCGATAAGGGCATTGGACGCAACGGTTTTCCTTGACGTCGATGTAGTGTCCTGGTGGGCATGGATGGCACACTTTCTCGTTCACGTCAAACATAGGACAGGAAAGACATCGGTCCGCTCCTATCTGCTGGTTCTTTCGCTCAACATTCGTAATATTTAGTGCGTAGATTTTTGCCAGATCGGAGGCAATAGACTCTCCAGTAGGGATTCCGGAACGGATGAAGGCAAATATGAACCGCGCTGGTTTTTTGCCGATTATTGGGTGACGGAACTTCTGTCGAGACTGAGTTCCATTGAAGATGCCGATAACTTGGAAAATTCCTCGCTTTGATTTGGGATTTGGATCCTGCAAAGATAGTGGTTTTGTCAATTCTAAGGAACCTTTTATGTGCCGAATCTACGCAAGCCTCCTCAGCGTGTGTCCGAAACATGTGTAAGTCACTTACCGCCACAAAGTACAGCGTACAACTGAGGTCGGCGCAGATGGTTTCAAATTCAAATTCGATGAAGGCGACAGGGTTGTCCACTGAATGCGCTATGCCTTCCGGTTGCAGGTAATTCTTGAACCCAGTAGACACATTTACAACCAATTCGAGAACCACATCGTTCGAGCGAGTAGTGGAAGACTGAATATACTCCCCTTGAGGAACCCAGGCATCTTCCATGTGACAGTTGTTGACTTCCTCCTGGCTTACAAATTCGCATCCAGTCTCCATATTAGAGGGCATGGACTCCCAGCGATTGTAAAAGTATCCGCTGTTGGGAATTGACTTCTCTGGACACTTTTTACACGCTAAAAAGGCAGATGAACTTTGAATGCGCAAAAGAATCTACCTGTTCCATGTTCAGAATATTCACCTTCCAAACAGAACCGGCACTTTCCAGAGCTGTCGCGGTACATTCCAATGCTACAGGCAGGACATTTTTCTCTTCTCGGCGAAGGTTTCTAAAAATAGAATGTGCCGCATTTTGTAAAACAATGTTCGGTTTTTTTTGTGAAGAAAGATGGCACAATAACAATAGACAGCGTAGATTGAGTTATGTTCGTAGACGCTTTTGAATAATTAGGTTTTCCATGAGGGAGCATCACAAAGAGGACTTTTTCACAACCAAGCAGAAAAACGTGTTCATGCAGCCATTGTATAGACGAAGAAAAAGACGAATAGTTTGGGAGGGATAGGTAAGAGATTGTGGCAATACATACGATTCGAAAGAAACTTCTAACCAAATTAATCTACACTTACAATGTAGCTAGATGGGACGTCATCGTTGCACACATTCGGTTGGAATGGGACGTAGCGGACGCTCATTTCATTGTTGCTGCATGTGTCAAACTTTTTGTAAAAGTCAATTTTTTGACACGGTGGCTTTGGTCTGCATTTTGCTG
This sequence comes from Steinernema khuongi, assembly GCA_016648015.1. Taxonomy (NCBI): domain Eukaryota; kingdom Metazoa; phylum Nematoda; class Chromadorea; order Rhabditida; family Steinernematidae; genus Steinernema; species Steinernema khuongi. Next base: position 87,461 of record JADLIF010003190.1, on the reverse strand, counting down.
CTTTTGGCCCTGAAATATTGAATTTTATTGTATCTTTGTGAGTTTTAGATTTACCGGAAAAGGAACTGTCCGTGCATTTGGAACAATGCGATGATCCTTTTTTACTGAAGAAGCCGGGATTGCAGGGTGTACAGACAGTTGCAGCATTGTCGCTGTACGTTCCTGCCGGGCACTTGGTGCATGTTTTTGTAAAAGCAATTCCTTAAAAATATTATGAACTGTCTCTTTTCCAAGAAGGAATGCGGTTTGAGAGACGGATGTACATATTTGTTTTCTTCTTTTGGTTTTACGGCAACCACTTTAGCAAGCGGATACGAATGTTTCCGGAAGTCACCTTTGAAACATTTTCTTTTAAAAATAACGGTTTGTTTTCTTCACATGTCGGAAACACACATCACCAAAAGTGAGCAAGGATTTACGTTCAGTGAACTTTTGGGCGAAAACATCTTTTAAATAAATCACATGTTGACGATGCAGAAAATCCGGATTAGTCATGACGTTCCGCTCCTAAGTCCTGGAGCCCAAAAAGTGCTTTGCCATTGGACTAAACATAACCCTGCTCAAAATGGAAATGAACATACCGACAATATCAATCTTCGCAACGTAAATCACATCGGCCAGTGTCGTTAACTCTCTGTTGTTAGACACCGTAAGGGACACTACGTTCTGTCCCGTCCTCAGATTAACTCTCTTCATCTGCCACTCCTTGCTCTGCCTCTCGTTGGTGTGCCCATTAGCAAGTGCGTCCTCGATACGATTCCTGAAAGTATTGTGAGTTGGAAAAACAAACATTACCCTTAATCCTTGCCTATACGTCTGACATTGTTCGTTCTTAACGTTGATGTTCATTAAAAGGCCGCGGCTCTCCCTCGGCATACGGTAGACAATTTCAATGTACCCGGCGGTAACAAGATGTACTTGAATGCTCAGTTTTGACACACATGTTGTGGGCATGTAGCGCAGTTCCGAGTTCTGAATCACCCAGCCGGCACTAAGTCATTCGATACAATGTTTTTAAATTCCAAAGTTGAGCTTACGATGGGGAACAAGTCTCTTGAAGTAAATCGCCGTGGAGGATCGCCTCTGTGTCATCGATGTAGTTCTCCACGCTGAAGCCGGAGGGGAATCCGTTCTCAAACTCATCGTACCGTATGCCTCCTCCGAGACTGTAGGTGCCTAATAAACAAAAATTAGTCCGGAAAACCTAACAATCAAGTTATTAAGTTACTAAAATTTTCAAACGGATACGTAGAATATATCTAGAAAATAGCCATAGTTTGGTCAATAAAGTATCGGAAATGAGCTATAATTAACGGCTCCTTTATACTTCTCTTTCCTGCTTATATTTCGTGCTATAGTATTAAAAGATTAACCACTTTCTATATGATTAGCGGGAATCAAAAGTGTGTGGGGCCTCGCGACCTCCGGGAGTCCGAAGTGTTCGCACTCTTGAAAATAGCGAAGCAACTGCCATCCTACCTGGTTGACATTGTCGGCATTCCTGCGACTCGACGTCTAAAAAGTGTCCCGCCGGGCAGGAGAAGGCTAAAGAGAGTAGTGTGTGCACTTGACTGCGAAAGAGCTCAAACAAACGTACTGCAATTAATGCCGACCACTGGCGGCGGCACATTATCGCATTTCAATTGATGCGACCGGGGCACAGCAACCCTCCAGCGCTTGCCCTCATTGTCACAATTCAGGTACTCGTAGACAAAGTCGCCCTTCTCGCACTGTATCGCTAGCGTAATCGCTGACAAGACAACAAGCGCGCAGCTGGAAGCAGGGCCATGTTTTGGGTGAAAAACGTCCCGAGACAAACCTTAAAGTGATGAGTGCTATGTTGTTATTCATCACTGCGCATGTCTGCAACGTTTTTATAACGATCTACTGGTCTCCATGACATGACACACACAATACGGATGACATAAGCCGCGGGGTGAAACATACACGCACAGATGAAAGGCTAAGGATGGCCAGACGACGTGTGTGGTGCGGCACCCGGCGCCACGGGCCCGGGACACTGGAAATCCCCTCTTCCGCGCGCGGGTGAACGACGCCTAAAGCGAGCAACTGGGTTGGCCATCACGCAGCTGCGCATCGATCGGCCACCGTCGAACGCAAGACGTGACAGACGCTTACATGAAACCTAACCGAATTTTAATTTTCCGCTAAGACATTAACCTACTCAGTATGATGAGGTATACAGGAATAATTAGCCCACATAGAGCACAGGCTCATGAGCGGTCTCAAACGGGCCAAACTCAGAGATTAAAAAAATTGAAACTCAACCACTCAAGATCCAGGTTCATGACAAAGAAGTACTTAGTTTTATGGCCACTGAACAAAGGGGCATTACACTGAGCTCGAGTCGATTGACGCAGCGAGCACAATTTATCATGCTACAAAAAATCCGACAGCAGAGGGTGAATTCCTTTCATCAACCCTATTGTCACATTTGTTCAGTTTACATCGCTAGCTATGCATGAGCTCGACAGAGAGGACAAACACGAAGGCGTCGCGCAATGGACTTAAATGGACTGCTTGGAGGGTTTGTGGCCAAACGAAGGACGTCTTCTTGTAAACAAAAGTGTCCTCGGACAAAAACGTCACGTGCATAATCGAGGACTGACTCGTCTATCTGAAACTCTCACCATGGAAATAAAAAACATGTTTGTTCTACTCATTTAATAGTAGTAGGTTAATGGTACGGAATACACAGTCTCATACCGTTGACATAGTACCGTTAATTAGAACATAACCTAGGGCTAATTTCTTGAAAACTTATCAGTCATGTTAAAACCGTCTCTTTTGCTAATTAGCGTATTCAACGTAGCCATGAAGGGCCCAGAAGAAACTGCAATGCTGAAGCCAACTACATATTTAAAGGAAGATATGAAGAACCTTTGAAAATTAAGGGTGCGGCGGTGGAAACGATGGCGAGCCTTAATTAGCTTCCGGCGCTCTGCTGTATCGACCAATTAAGATGTAGATTGCCACAATTATATTTTACCATTTGCACTTTGCCGACAAATTTCAACCATTTATTTTCCATTTGACTTATTACTTGGATTAACGTTTACATATGTTCTTCACTTATGTTGGTTTCCATTCCAGACGTCTACCGTTGGTCGCACACACTCTATTGCCATAAATCTTCGGTTGCAAGGCAAACATTCAGGAAGAAGCTCCGGACGGAAGGGCGTATATATTCATTTCCGCGACCATGGAAACGTCACTATATGCCTCGATAACGCTATATGAATTAGCATTCTCATTTACAAAGGGTTGGCCCAATAATTGTTACGTCGATGACTGAAATTGAGCAAATGTATCTCTTGGTCCACGAATATGAGAATATAGTCGGCTCAAAATGACTTTTACCCAAGAAGATACCATAGTTAACTTAGCAGGCAAGTACAGATCGCTATAATAAAGAAAATGGAAAGGGACGCCGCTGGCATGAGTTAGCAATCGTAAACTCATACAAGATGCTAGCAATACGGTGACTTAATTCAACACTGTTTTCCCTTTTCTGATATAGTTCACAAAACTTACTCAACAAATGACGAAAGGATGAAATTCGTGACGATGTCACGTGCAAATCTCGATCGCTTTACCACCGCATTTTTTCCGAATCATCAGCAGCACATCCAAAGCTAAGTAGGAGATCTTGTGGATGAGATAGAGTGTTTCAACTTTCAGCTAAGACTTGTGCGGCATTTGTATGACATTTATTTAAGCCTTTTTTCGGAAACACCACATATATACCTATTGAAGTTTTTATCAGAGGTGGACTGCTTTCCTCTTCGATCGGAGCGAAGGCAAAGTTCCTGAGACATTGTTTCCTAGCTGAATCATGTATGACATTTTCACTTATACAATTTCTGATGGGGGTGACAAAGGTTCGAAAAAGGCCACTGACACATGGCATGATTCGTGATTAGAGCATTGTCTGATATTCAGGAAATCAGAGCCAAAAATAAAATTCCTCAAATCACACAAAACGCTCTGGGTTCCTAACTTTATCAGCCTGTGGCTTCTTCCTTGTAGCTTACACACGATGACGAGGCTATGACGTGCTATGTCATTTTCCCGCGAAAATGGTGATTTTTGCCGCTAGGCTATTATTTTGTAGTCCTACGAGTTACCAGATAAAAAACCCAGATAACCCAATTTCCCCTTCATTTTCTCTAAAGCTTAAATGCATTGGATATTGTTAAAAGATATCGGAGATCTATCAGACTCAAGTTTACATTCATCAGAACGTCACAAACACCATTTCAATATAGTATATGGAATACTAGTAAAGCTGCACATCCCTGAAAATAAATATTGACAAAAAAGTAACAACAGGGTCAAAATTGTTTTGGTTTGTTGCAGGCAAAACATATTTGTCAACAGCGACTATCTGAGCCAATGCGCTTATCGTGCAAGAGTGCTCTTTCGCCGAATCAGCCGGGGAAGTTAGCAGCTTATCACCGAGCGCAACGTCAACAGTTTCAGGAGGCCACTGCAGATTAGAAGATTTTGCTTCCGGTGTTGAAATATTTTCCGCCACATGTTTTGCACAGCGTTGAATCATGTACGTGGCAAACGCGAACAGTGCTGAATGGCGTCAAGCTACCGTACGCCATCACGCACTTGGCCTCGGGGCTCGAGTGATCTGGATGATCACTAGATCGCACAACGAGCGATAAGAAGAAAAGATGAACATTAGTGGGTCATGAGTTATCAGCAATTCTAATAGGTTAACAAAAGGAGAACAAATTCTTGAGACATCGAAAATCGGAACATGATCGTTAGTCCTGTAAAACCTCGTGATGGTATGATAAGAGCATGACACACATAAGTGCAGCGTTGAAAGCAATGTTTGACTTCGGATGTGGTCAGTGATATGGGACACGATAGGGGAACATGCGGGAACGCCAGTGAGGATCACAAACATCATGTGCTTTGCATCTTGATCTGCTCACGAAAGTTGGTGGTATTTTTCAGATGTTGGAATTTTTAGACAATGAAGATGAGGAAAGTTTCTGCTTGTAAGTGTTTTTACTTTATCAACGTTTTTTATCAAAGCTTACAAATTTCCCACCGTAACCAATTTTTTAACAATAATAGAATGAAGATGTCTACAGTTCAGCGGGTGGCATAGACTTGCGCATTCTATCCTTTAGTATAACAAAACCTAATTTATATCTTACACATCCAAAAGTAAAAGTATCATTTTGCACAGGTTTGCACCATAAATCGATTCCTGGGCGTTACTGTAGTAAGAATTTCAAGCAACGCTTTTAAATTTCTAGGACAACATCTCTATCTGCAACACAATACTATTTTAATGTTCAACAAAAACATGCATTGTCCCAGACACAAATCGTCGTACCCGGAAAATGTTGCGCTTATCTTGTTAAAGCAATAGGCAAGAGCAGTCGAGTTGAAGAAAATAATACGGTAGCATAATTGAGTGAACAATCTGCATTTTTTCCCGGGAAAAAATCAACGTTTCTCCTTAGTCAACTATGTTAAAGCAGTTCCGTTTCGTTCCTACTTTTTACCCTTTGACTATACTAAAAGAAGGCCACTTCCCCCGCCACAACCCATATTGTCACGTTATGCCGTCCCACTCTGGTGGGAGCCCACTGCCCACTTCCGTACCCTGACTACAAAAGTGGCAGCTTATCAGTGATAAAGTGCAAAAAACTGCGTAGGGAGCTCAGTTGCGCGTAGGGAGTGTCAACTATGAACTACATGAGTGAAGCGACATTTTCACCTGTCTTACCCGCCGACAAGATGACGCAAATTTGGTCCAAAACCGTGTCCTTCGTTTTAAGGAACATCCAATGGAAAGCCACCAGTGATGTGATAAGCAACGGTGACGAATTCTGTGCCCGAAGGATCACAGCAGTGATACAAGTTTGTGACAATAAAAGTCGTGTGTGATGTAAACAGCGCCTTGATCAACCTAACGTCTTTGATAAGGGCACACCGCTTGGCGTGCGCATCTGTTTGCATAAGCAATGTACAGGTGTAAAACGTTCATTTCGTACACCCATTTACAGTACGCGTCAGGCATGATAACAGCTTGATATGGTTAGAGGCCGACCGATAAGCGGCGCAAACAAGTCCTCTTTTTGCGGTCCTTCCAGCTGTCATCTCGTTCTTTTCTTATACAGTCACCGTCACCCTTTGCTCTGGTCCACAGTTATCCGTCGTCCTGCTTGCTATCAGCAACAGACGGAGACGTGGCATGTTCAACTTTGCACAGGGGCACAAATAGACCTTTCTGCCGGACATAAATATATTTTCTTCCGTTTATCAAAGGCATAGCTTCCTACATGGGAGCAGAAGCATCCGCAGTGCCTTCACATAAATACATTCTTTCAGGTCAGACATGAGTTCCAGTGTGGAGAACTCACCGCGATCAAAATTTGGCACCAACAAGGGACGGCGGCTTTTTTGCCGAAGATGTGAAGGCCACGGAAGACAAGCTGTTTTAAAGGGTCACTCAGCTATCTGCCCATATATCACATGCGAGTGCAAATCGGTGAGTTCTGTTATGCTTTCTCAAAACTAGATAATAGTAAAACCTAGATGCTTTTAATCACATTTTATTTTATCCTTGCAACCAATAATTATTACAATACCCTCCGTCTCGAATTTGGAGATTGATTTGTAAGAGGACAGAGAACCTATGTCGGTGTGCCGATGGATGTTTTTTGCCTATTATCATGCTGCCGCATCTTGCTGTTTTGTCTGAGTGCATACACGTAACCACCTGCAAAGGGGACACTGTGCATTGAAAATTAATACTTGTGAGTTCGGCTCCCTCTCAAATACGAAGTAAGCAACGCGTTCCTTGCTTTCCCTCTCCAAAGTTTTCTAGACATTGGCTATGACGTGACGGGAATGTATGGTGAACACTTTGATGACATTGAGTTGTCACATCCGTAAATAAAGGTTAATCTTAGACAGGCTTCCTTGGTAGAAACACTTACGATTTGAACTTTGCGGTGAGATGGAGAGACGTTTTTTCCTGAACTTCTGTCCGACGATCTCGTCAACATAGCACCTTTTTCCTTAGAGTCTCGGAAGTATTTGTGGGAACATGGAGACAAAACGACTACATTGTCAGTCAGGATCAGGCCAACACAAAGACAAAAGTGCTCTCTTAAACATACATACTTGATGGTTATTTGATGGTCACATAGAACGGCCGTTGTCACCACTACATCCATACTTCTCTGTCTTATATCAATCATTTGATGTTCGATTTGAACTGCATTTAATTGCGCATGAATGCTGCTGGCCACAATTCATCTTCCGCTCGTTTGTGCCATTTCCTACGTGTGTAACATTTGAATTTGCTTAATTTATCCTCTTCTAGCCTTTCCACGAGTGTTTTTCAGCATTGAGATGAAAATAGGAAATTGCGACGACTCACTTCCTAAATTCGTTAGCGACATTTCATCGCATTGATTTCCTTTAGAAACGCAAAAACCCTTGACAGGCGCTGATTGTCTTACAATTCTAAGAGCCGAGAGCCGTTGCTTTTATTTAAAGAAAGAAGGGGACGTAAAACGTCAACGCTGATTGAGCATCAAATGAATGCGCTATTGTAAACGTTTTCGTCACGGTAACTCTTGTACCTGATACACCAGTCTAACCACAATATCTATGCCGTTCGATGGAATCGGCGTAGAAAACCTACAAAATTTTGTCTGGTTTTGTGGTAGCATATGTGCCATTCAAGAGTATGCAACATTCGTGAAGTGGAAAATTGTGCTCCAGATAAAGCTAAACCTGCCTTGACAATCTAACATTGGCGTAGCACTTTCTGCCCATGATTCTTGTTCATTCTGACGGCTTGTGGTGGTTCTGTTGTCTTTAGATATTCATATGATTTAGGATCACAGGTGTGGCTGTTAACTTGTCATGCTATTATTTTACGGTAAACGTTACTCCATGTCGTCATAGTGCGGAATAATTTAACGTTTTTAACGTTATCCCTCTGAGCAGGTCGTTTGCTAATCGACAGCAAATTTATGTGCTTCAGCACCAGCCCGTAATTTCTTTGCGTGTCCATCAAAGCCTCCAACGTCACTAGGGCGCGCGACGTAATTTAGTGCACGATCTGCATTAGGATACAATCTGTCATAAATCTTCAGGAATGTTAAAGGGATTAAGAACCGTCTGCGCACTTAAACCTAACGGTTTCTTCCACTTCGTAAAAAGCGGCATCACCGGAAGTTCTTTATGTCGTTTTTAGACTTGTCCTTCGTAAAATTGCTAGTTTTTACAGCAACACGCAAGCCAATTAGATCATAAATAATTGGCGAGGGTCACGACAACTGGTCCACTGGGTTCGCCCTCTGTGGCTATACGTCACGGAATGGGCAAAACGCGGCTACGATTCGCAGACTACGGAATGCGACGAAGCAACATTTCGTGATGAAATATGGAATTGTAGTTTGCCTATTTCCTTATGCACAGAACGGTCTATGGTTAGTGAGCAGGCCTCTGTGATTAAAAATACATTGTTTTCGACGGTTTTCTGCTTCGGAGCTTCAGTACATCTCGATAGGATTATGTGATAAAATGGCTTAAGAAACCACACAACGAATCAAAAGGCTTCTCATTGGGAAAATTGGAAGGCTTCTCGTTGACAAATGGGATATTTATGTCCAAGAAAAGGTTGCTTCGTCCACGTCACATTGAAGGTGAACCTTGTGGCATTTGTATGGACACAACATCTTTCAGACAAACTTTATACGTTGTCCTCGCTGAGAAAATGTTCTCTTGGAAAACATTCTGATAGATTTAATATCGTGAGTAAATAAGCAACACAATATGTAGTATTGTGCCGCAACACCCCCACCCCTCCGAATTGGATTACTCTTGTATGACGTGTGGCTATTTCATATAATATTCGTATCTTATAAATTATAGTTTTAAAACCCCCGCTTTTGCCTTCTTTTATGTATAAGTTTACTTTTCATCAATAAAATATGGGATTTCTAAATGTATGTTTGAAAGTCTTGCTATTTTCTTCCTCAGTTGGTTCCACATTTTTTGAACGTGACAACAATCGTGCGCGTGTCGATATCAGCATCGTCTTCATGCTGCTTTTAAAGGTACCTAAAAGCAGCTGATTTGTCTCGACTTGATGCATAAGGGAACAATGATTATCACAAACAACAGGTTTGTTTTCCTTTTTCATTTCCCACCGACCATCGTACACCATTGCCAACCGCAATAAGGTTCATTTGTGTCGATAGCGAGCTGTTGTTATAATGGTCATTTGAATAGGGTGCAAAACAATGGAATAGGTATTTATTCCCATGCGCACGTTGTTGGGAAACTGTGAGCCGAGAATAAGGGCAGCGGCAATTTGCATTCGATTTATCGTGGGACAATAGGTGACGATTGGGATTTTTTCGCATATGACATAAAGGATTGTTGTCGCTGTTACTAAAGGTGAACGCGCCAAACATCCCATCGATCATAGGGGTGGCCAACCACCGAGGTTGCACTTATACTCTGTATGCGAATGTGGCAACGCATAATTTGCTCAAAGTCACAAACCGCAAGCTCCAAAATGGAAACAGCACGCAAACAAAAATCGGCATTGTTGTTTTTGTTTTCATGTCTTTTACGGTTAACTTCCGAGCTTCTGCGGATATAATCGTACACGTCTAGCAAAGAGCTCTTTTCGTATCCGGTGTTTTGACGGTATATCTTATGAGGAACCTGAAAACAGGATGTAAGAGGAGTGAATGTGGATTGTCTACAGGAATAAAAGTTTAAAAAAAGATATTTTAAAAGATATTTAAAAGTCTCCAATATTTAAGCGAACTTCCGTCATCATAGTTTATGTGATCTGTCACGGTAGACCATACCGTAATACGGAAAACCGCGTATTAAAAATTGCATATATCTGGAAACAGTTGAAATGTTGCCTTACATTCCTATGCATTCCGCAGCTTACTGGTGAAGCTTCTTGCTCTAATGTTAAGAATTACTTTCTTGAAAATAACATAAGGAACGGGGAAAGGTCAATAGTGTACGTGACCCTACTTCACCCCTCTGTGTACCTTTTAAGGTAGGAATTATGCTTCTTTTTTCAGTAATTTAGCTCTTCAATGTGGGTGCAAAAACTACGGTATTTGCGTACTTCTTTCCAAGCAGCGTTGGCTCTTCGCCAATATACGGTCAAATGATGCCTTTCTAGTAAGCTGGGATAAGCTTCTGTGAATCTCTTCCTAAGGTAGACCTTTGGCCTATTGTGTTCCTTCTTGCGAAATATGAACAATGGACAAAAGCTGCTGACATCAGTTCCAGTATATTTGTTTGGATATTCCGCGTTCATGCCCACTTCACTTCCTGTTTTTTCTTTACAGTCGCTTTGTGACGCAATTCTCGATGTTTTCTCTCCACATACACATAGTTTCAATTGTAGCACGAGACTGGTCAGTCTTCTGGCGCACGCCAGCAACATAGAAACAAACTATGTAAAAAATGTTGCATTTCGTTACAGCTATAAAGCGTCGGCTAGCCTTTCACAAAACATATCCCACTTCCCAGGCTTTAAACCACGTCGTGTTGTCAATAAATGCCGGAAGGCCACGACTTTTTTTCGTTGACCTTTCAACGACGGAGTTGCTTAGGGATTGACGGCATGATCCGTCACGCTCTTTCCAGGAGGAACCGAAAAAGCGTTGGAATCATTACAATGCCCGTTTTCCCTTGTGTGCGAAACACTTGTTTTTCAGAACCTAAATAAATGGCGATGACGAGGGCGCTTGACTCAGCGTCCACCACTTTACACAGTACCATGACTAAAATCGTTCCCTTGACCATTCATTTGTGCGTCATTTCCCTTTGCTTTGTGTCGTTCCCGGACTGACGACGCCGAGACCATAGGAGGTTGTGTACGGCGGCGCCGTCTGCGATGCACCACCGCACTTTATGTGTAAACTTAATGAAGCTCGCGAAATCGTCATTGCGTCACAGCCGCTGACAAAACAGCTTATGAATATCAGAAAACAATGCCGCTGAACGCAAGATGTTTTCATGAAACTGTGAATTCGTAACCAGGATGCATAAATTAAGCCCTAAATACAGCAAATGCATATCGCATGCGAATGACAAATTCTACATGCTCATAAGATCACTGTAAAATTCATGGAATAATGTATCGACCGATGTTGAGGAGACCAAAACAAACTGCGAGCATAACAAACAGCAAATTTTCTTCGTTAATTTTGTAGACCTGTCCATGTAATTGCGCACAGTTTTGTACATTTCTAAGAGTCCGTGCGATCCGCTACAATTTTGCAGGGGCCCGGTTTCGTAGGCTCCCCTACTGAAGACCAATGTTGCAACTAGTCGAAGCTTTCGACTTAATCATGAAGCGTGATTAATAAAATATCATCACGCACGGGTTCTTTTGTGCGTGAAAGGGCGATGCAAGCATGCGAGGCAGGATGGCTAATGAACAGAAACGTCAAAGCATTGAATGTTTAATGCGTGTTTCAGCATACATCGCGTAATGGGCGCCGAATGGTGTTGCAAAATCACACCACATAAGAGAGATTGGTTTGAACGATGGAAACCCGAGAAGGGTCTACGGTAGCTGAGATTTCGGAACACAACACCAGGGTGCAAGTCAACATGAACCCTATTAATATGTCGTGCAAGAGGTCGACAGGTCAAATTTCAGCCATTTTTAGCAAAACAACAAGTGAGCCCTGTAGATCAAATGATCAAATTCTCTAGGAACATTCTTATTGTCCTTTGGCTTTCCAAATTTTCAGAAGAACTTCCCTGTCTCTACTATTTTTGAGGTATCTTACCACGCTTCCGAAAAGAAATATCCGTCCGTTTTCGTCAATTGCTAGGAATGCTGCTCACAATTTCTCCTTATTCACGCTTGGCCAACTTTAATCTGTTCATCTCCTTTGTCCGATCCGAGTTTATCTCGCTTGAGATACTTCCATTGAATTCATTCCGAATACAGCTTTTCAAGTGTGTTGAGGTGAACGAATCCATGTGAGTAAACAATGTTCTTGACGCAAAAAGCAGCGACAGAATATGGTGTTTCCATGAATTCAGAAGTTGTGAATAGTTGGATAAAAATCGGTGAAGTTCAGAATAGTGTCAACTTTGTCTTGCCTTGTACATAAGTGCATATGCATTGTGCATGAACGTAGCAGTGACACCAAAGAGCCCTGTCCAAAAATTCACAAATCTTCTAAGTACAAAATATGTGTCAATGTAGTTTATTTGCTTGATGAAGGGTTATCCCCGGTTTAAACTAGAACACAGTCCTGCTGGTACGATTAATTTCCATTTTTTTACTTCACGTAATATAAACATTTGCTTACTTCATGTTATCCGCTGAAAACGTTCTTCCACTTTTTAGCAAATATTTGCTCTCGCTTGCTTCCACTATTTACCTTAACCGGTGTTATGACTGTTTTGATTGGAGGATAATAACATCATCCAAAGGTCGTTTTGTCTGCCATCTACGAACTGTACACATGCTAGATAACATTCCCTGCCAACGTGTCACATTCATTTAAAATGCGGTGCGCTACTATGTATGAGCCCTAATCCCTACTTCTAGGGTTTCTTCGCCTGCCGTTCTATAGGTCAGGAAGGAGGCAAACATGAACCCCAGAATTGTGAGGCATGGACGCCAATCTACTTACTCACACTGAACTTCTTTAAATTTATATTTTCATAAGTACATATATAGTCTTAGGTTCCCACGGAATTTTTCCATTCAGATCACTGACCTATCTAGGAAAATTTGCAGTTTTACTCTACCGTAAGCTGTTTTGGAAGTGGCGGCACTGGAATATTTTATGAAAGGGGCAGGTGGGATCAATAGATTTTCATTTTCATCTCTCACAACAACAATTGCAGCTCGGCGATAATCCAATTATAACACACACTTGTGTATGGCCGCAAACACAATTAATTGCAATCGTTAGCTAGAAATTAGTCTGTCATTTATTTGCGTAATTTTGCGTTTGAAAGAAGAGTACGAACTATAGAAGAGAACAACGTTTTTCCCATTCGCCGATCGATCACACATGCCGCGAAATATTATTTCCGGTGGGTTTAAAGTTACACCCATGACATCGGGATTAAGTTATTTACGTAGTGAAAACACATCGATGCCCTCGGATTAGGAAGCCGGTGGGAATGCATCCGGCTAACTCATCGGTTGTTCGGGATGCTTAAGCCTACGAACCCCATGATTTGGTGCTTGCACGAGAGGGGAAAAATCAAATTGCATACAATTAGTTTCATTTTCATGGCTGTACTTTTATACGAAATTATATATCTTTCTCATAACGCGGTCGGTTTCCGATTACCAGCAGAGCAAGAAAAGTGAGTAGAACGCCGTTTTTGGGTTAACAGTGAATCCAGCGGAGTGCACGGGAACTCCGCGGTTGTCTTGGGAGCCAACTGGGCTTCTCCCGTAAACAAACCTTAATTGAGCGATCAAGTTTAAATTGCTCGGGGACAACAGCGAGCGTAAATATTTGTGTTTTTTTAATTTCGACGCGTGTTTACTACGCCAGTAATTTCCCGATGAGATCAGAATATTCTGGTCCTGGTCGCGTGGCACAGAGCAACGATCGCAGCGCGTTAATGACAATAATTTAGGCCCTGGAATATAAACAGGATGCCTGTTATTTATCTGCAGTTGTTTTTGTTTACTATTAATGAGACTTTGTCGAGACAATCTCTATTTTAAGTTTGTTTTGCGCGACGCTGTCCTACCGTGTCCCAACGTCCTGTTTCAGTGTGACAAATTGCGTAGAATGCGAAAGAGCGCTTTCTACCGAAGGTACAGGAACGTCTTTGGGACAGCGATAACGGAAGACGACGTGGAAGTGCAGGAGCTGCCCTTTATGGACGGAGCTAACCCAAAATTGCGCATTCGTCTTCCAAATATAGGTACCGTCTCGGTCGACGAAAATTGTTTTCACGACCCGTGTTGTTCCAGGAACGAACGACTCCTGCGTCGGCGCTGAGAGTAAGTGTCCATCTACTGCCGTCCTCTTAAATTCAATTTGTAGTAGCCGGATTCGACAAAGACGGCCTGGTTGCTGAGGTGAGCCCGCCCGCACTGCATGCACAGGAAGTTATGTGCTGCCAGACTAGAAGCTAAAAGCTTTTTAATTACGTTTTATCTTCGCTCCGCTCTTCGCTCTCAACGCTCCCACGCTTTCAGCTTGTTCGTCCCGAAGTGCCTCAAGCGGTTGACGGCGGGAAAAAAGACGGATAAAATGCAAGCTTTCCCAAGCGGTTCTTGAATTTTACGTTTTTGCTTGCCGGCCACTGGTGCGTAAACAATTAAAAATGCACTCCGCGATGAAATTTGTACAAAGCAATTAATTTTTAGTAGTGGTCGTGTGAGACATGGTCCATCGGGCCAATTTTTCCACGCTTTCACCAGTCGACAAAAATAACTTCTTTTTTGCCATAAACATGCTGGTCAGACCGTGAAAGTAATATGCTGTTGACCTATTCTGGGTTACACGTCCATAGATGAATGTTTTGTTTTTACCGTGTCTGGCTTTCATATCGTCGGGCAGCACGGCGACAGATATTATGAAGTCACGGAAGCGACAAGGATAAATTGTGTGGTAGGCAAAGTGCACTGCATGGCTGGCATTAAAACAAGGAACGACGGCCCGCGAGACGATGTCGTGAGAGTTGAAACCGGCAGTTATCACCATAAATAGGGTCTGTTCAAAGTCAGTTTTCGCCAACATCTGGCATTTTTGCTGGCGGCAATCTTGTGTAATTATAAAGCCTAAGCATATGAAAAGGGAGGGGCTTTTTGCGGCAAGGTTTGCGTCTACAATTGCGACTTTTGATTCTTCGGATGTTTTGCAACTGTAAGACCCTTCGTTTTTCTCTCCAACTGATTGTGATTAAAGAGTTAGCAGTTAGCACTACCTGAGCGTTTTACAAGCTACCTCATAAGGTAGCTTGTACCACCTCATAAAAAATTAACCTTATCCAGAAGCAGTAGGTTTTCATCTGGAGGAACAATGATATGCATTAAAAAAATGTCGTCCCCGGAATATAAAAATTATGAGATTTGTTTCATGAAATCTGCACCCCTACCCTGAATCCGCTAATTTCCCATTCACCTTCTACATGCAAGAAGCAAAAAAAAGCTTGTCCACCTGTGTGCTTTGTGAAATTTGGAAACATTTGTATGGACTTGCGTTTGTAGGCGTTCTGTCCAATTCATCACAAATCTTTAAAGTGAAAATAACTGAATAATTGCTTATAATATGCCTTCTGTGGAGTTTTTGTATCGTTCGCTGAGCTCTAATACCGCCCTTCTACTTTATAGTGCTTTTCATCTACAGGTCTGCTTGGATTAATGGAAGCACTATTTTCGGTTTCTAGCCGTAAAAACATTGTAGCACTACAATATTAATAGAACTGGAATTACAGTGAGCTGCGTATCACTCGTTGTTTTCTCAAAAATATACGGTTCATGACTAAAGTGCAAGACGTACGGGCGAAAACAGATTCCTGGCGCGGCTATACTGTACCAAAGAATCAAATATGAAGGGATGTTTTGTACGTCGCATTCCTTAAAAAATAAATGGTCTAAATCTACGTGACACAGTACACGCGAGCCAGGAAGATTGAGCCAGAGAAGATTAATTCCATTCTTCGAGAAAGTTAACGTAAGATTCCCAAGTATTCTCCTTTGCATGCTAATAGTCCAGAAGTTCTGTTTCTTCTCTCTCGGAGCGGTGTGAAAAAATTACAACTATGTCCTCCGCACATATATAATATATGACGGCGCCCACGAAAAAGAGTGGAACAAAAAACGGCGGTCTCGGCAAGAACTCGCTTTCTGTAAGCGAAAGATCGTCGCTGCCAGCGTGACATGTTTATGCCGCATACAAAAACACAGCTCATGCATTATTCAACATTACCGATTCAGGATGCGAAGCGCACGGCTAAGCGTAGATCAAGCGCCTGATTCCATGAGCGGCGCGCGTTTTGTTCGTTTTGACGCCGTCGCTGTAAGTGATGTAATTTATGTAAATGAAGTGGCAGCGGACGGCCTGTTCTTTTGGGGGTGAATGTTTTTCTCGCCAGTCATCGAAATCGAAACCTTACAAAGAGCTGATTCCGTCTTGTGGCTCCGGGCAATCACCACGGTGCCACGTCGTGTGAATCAGGCGGTGAAACCGTCGTCAAGGTTGAAGGGCCGAGACGACGTAAAGCTTGAAACCTCCGCCCATTTTAGAATACAGTTTAGTTTGCATTGTTTTACGATGACGAGTCGTCGCATGCCGTGTCCGGAGCGATCCTACAGACCGAGCATCATGTCGTGCGGAAGCGCGCCTCTAGTGTTTTTCGTCTTCCTATTTATTGTCTACCTTTATCAGAAAGGAAGCGCACGTACCACAGTTCTTCGTTTTTGTCCCTTTCTGTCGCTATAATTGAGAGTGTTGTGCTTATCGGCGCACCCGACGTAGTGGGTGACAGTATATCTATGCACTGCTTATTGTTCATTGCCTGGGACTCGCTGTGAATTCGACGTGCTCGAAACGGACCTCCCCCTTTCATCTTTCAAAAGATCTTTTCTTAGCGCATACTCACCGTCACCGAGAGCAGCCTGGTCCCTCCCCTTTCGCGCCCCTCCACAAGTGCGCCGCCTTTTTCTTCAGTTATTCAAAACGCAACAAGCGGATCGTAAGCAGAGCGCCTTTGTTTTTGCCTAGGACGGCCTCTTCACGCATTTACTAACAATAGCTAGAAATGGCTTCCGAGTCAGGCGAGTTGTGTCAACCGCTTAAGCTGGCAACAACAAGCAGCGGCCACCCATCTTGATCGAGAAGAAACGTTGCGAAGAACGTCGCTGGTGACGAGTCCGCCCGCTAAGACGTGCGCGTTTCTTGTTCGGCCCCTCTCGTCGGCGTTCCCTTTCTCGACCCTCTCCTCCGGTTGTTCCCACCTCTTCATTCATGTTTTCCCCCTCGCGCGCGTTTGCTGGCCCGAGTGTTTTCTTGCATTAATACTTGTGTTTAAAGCAGCACCCGAATTGGCCCACAAGTTGAGGGCGACCGCCTTTTTGCTCTTCCTACCCTAGCGAGGGCCCTCCCATCGGCTTTTTCTTGCGTCTGCGCTTTGCGTGATACCAAAGCTTAGTTTCTGATTTACTGGCGCGCGTTTCATGCATTATGCATGCGATTAACTTGGCTAATGCATTTTTAATTCTTCTTCAATGTTTTGATGACGTTCGGTGTTCAGTTGTGAACGGACTGGAGGAACTCCTTTTTACACAAAATTAGGCATGATTACGTTTGTTTTTGCTTGTACCTACTTTTTTGCTTCGCTGCGACTTCTGTCTAAGTAGGATATAATCGATTAGGCCTGCTCCTTTTTTCGAGGCACAAGCTGACACCAGTGGTTGGCCGGTTGGTTGCTGCTCGAGGCTGTCCCGCCAAAGAGCCCACGGCCATTCGTGTCCCCGTCACGGCCGATGGGATCCCCTCTCGTGCCACACACACATACATTCACGCAACGTAGCAGTTCGCATTGTTTTTGTCACCCTCGTCGAGTTCATAGTATGTAATTTCGACTACGACGACAAATTAGGCTGTTAGGGCAGCGTTAGGCACGAATTGACCACTACTACCTTGCGGCAACGACAATTTGGACAAATTGGATTTTTGCGTTGGCAGAGTGACCAGACATTAAGTGGTTCACCTGGAGATGCATGCGTATTGTAACCAGGCAGCGGGACATAATCACGCAAGGCTCTAACAGCCCTCTGCCCGCCGGGATCATTGTTATTTTTCGGGTTGTTGTGGAAGCGAACGACGAGTGGCTCAGCCGTACAAACCTGTCAGATTTTCGTGTTGTCGTGTCCATAATGAGCTTGAACTGTGGACGCAGTGATGACAAATACTAACGAGTTAGTTGTGCTCGTAACTCGTAACAAGAGGAATAAAAACAGCGATTAAGCTGCCTGTGCTGTGAGGGAGGGAGTATTCCGCTGACCCGCAACTCTCCCTGTTTCCACGTTTTTGCCACCACGCGCTCTGCTTGCTTCATGCTCAGCGGCTTTTGCATCCTGCCGACGCCATCAGTACATGTTGCTAAGCTGTATAGTAAGATGGCTTTTCGGGGCGGGCTCTTCGTTGCACCAAGCCGATTTCGGAAGCCCTACGGAAGCAAGACACCCATTTCTGATCTACATCCCGGAGGCTCCAATTTTCCTTGCTTCCTTTCTCAGCACCTCCTCATATGCATTATCATTACTGCGAGCGCCCTTCCCCCAATTTCCTATTCCATTATCTCGAGTCGTTGATCACATGACGAGGGAGTGGATGCCGCATAAATTTAATGGTCGTGAACAGCTGTTTATTAGTAAACATCGTATGTATTTTTTTGTAAATGCCACAGCTCTTTTTTGACTATGCAAAGAATCCGCTGTTACAGGACGAGCCGACGGCGCCTAACGCTGTTCACCTCAGCGTTGTAAGCCACCACAATTCCTCCCCAACAGCCGTCGTTTCCATGAGCGGCATGACCGACGCACCTGCGATTAATCACGAATTACCATCGTCTAAAATTGACCCGACCCTCATTGCCGCCGCGGCAGCCGCCGCCGCCGCCGTTCAGCGTCGATCACCCCCCGAGTAAGTCATTCTAACTTACAGCTAAGCCATTTTGGTAAAAAATGATATTCGCTTACAAGCAGCGTATGCGTCGAGAACGAACACCTGTCGACCCATAAAAGCTTTTAAATTTGCATCTGCTACATGTTTTACGAAGCACCTTTCAGTCGACGTCCTCTACGCTGAACGCGTTCATATAACTTGCAAAGGCTGTCCGAAAAATCGCCACGGTTCCCTTGTCCCTTATGGTGGCTTAGCGTTGTTTTCATGTTTTGACGCGGTTGAAGTCAGCTGATTATAATTGCTATTTTGAGCGTTAATTTACGCTTTGGTTAAGATATATTTTTGAGGATAACGAATGACTGAAGTTCTATTTCTATTGCAGTATCATGCACAACGAGAATCTAGAGTTCTTGAAATTGTTGCAACAGCAGCAGCATCAGAACCAACTGCTCAAACACGATGCTGTCAAGATGGAGCCAAACCCTACGGGGAGCTGTGTCAAAGTACCATCGCCAGGGAAGGACCACCTTAACGGGCTCAAGAGGCAGATTACAGAACGTTCTTTCCAGCAAATGGTAAGCCGTTAACGCTCGGGTAGCGCAAAAGAAAGATTATTCTAGCATGATCAAATGGCGTCTGGCATTCCTCAAGCGAAACGACCTTCGGTGTCGGCATTCACTTACAACCCCTCTGCTGGGTCGCTTTTGCCAAACTCCGCGGCTCCGCAGCACATTACAGGCCCACCACTGAGTTTCCAGCAGCCAGGCATTCCGCACCATTTACTCCAACACCAGAATTCGCTGGGAGCAGCAGCCGCTCAAGTAGCGAACACTCAAGCAAATGTCATCTCTAATTTCCAACTTTCAACAACGCAAATTTCGGCGCTTAACGGTAATGACAGCGACAGACAGAGCGCGGAATTAAACGTTTCTTTTCCGAATTTCAGGCAACCCGTCGGCCACGTCATTTCCGCCTAACTGGCAGCAGCAGATTAGCCTTCATCAGCAACAGCTGAAACAACAGCAGCAGATGATGGCTCAAGCGCAAGCCCATGCTCAGGCGCAAGCAGCTCAAGCTGCCCAAGCGCAGGCAGCTCAAGCAGCTCAGGCGCAAGCCAATGCTCAGGCACAGGCGCAAGCCCAGGCTCAGGCGGCTCAAGCAGCACAGGCAGCGCAAGTGCAAGCAGCACAACAGGCCCAGGCGAGAGCAGCCCAAACACAGCAAGCGGCTCAAGTTCAGGCAGCGTTGGCCCATCAGCAACAGCAACAGCAGCAGCAACAGAGGATGGCTGCTGCAATCGCCGCCGTTTCTGCAGGGAACGCCGCACAGGACTACTACCTCCAACAGCAACGACAACTTGAGTACAACAATTTGTTGCGTCTGACACAGCAGCAACAGGCAAATGTAGTGGCCGCGGCCGCCGCCAATCCAGCCCAGTTGCAGAGAATACTGTCCCCGAATGAGCAACTTCTGCTCCACCGTCAGCATCAGCTCCTGCAGCAGCAGCAACAACAACAGCAACAGCAACAACAGCAGCAGCAGTTGCATCACTTGGGTCAAGTGCCTCAGAAAAAGCTTTCTCACCAGCACCCTACCTCTGCGCTCCCCGGGAGAAGGGCGTCCATAGGAAACCCGATGCAGTACTCGGCTTCAGTGGCAACGGCTGCATCGGCCGCATCCCTCGCTGCCTCCGCCGCTTCTACCGTACTACACGTTAACGCGAACACCATGTCAGTGAACCAGCAGCCGTTGAAGCCCCCTGCCCTAAAGCCAGCGGTCTCGCACCCGGCCGTCCAGACAGCAACAACAGCAATAAGTGAAGCGAAAGCTCTTCCTCCCAAACTCATGCTTCCTACTACCGTAGTTCCACAGGAGAAGCCAGCCACCACTGCGACGGAAGCGCCGAAAAGTGGGCCGGACGACAAAGTGTTTCGAGCGTTCCTCGAAAAGATTCGCCTCACAGAACGGCAGCTTGCTGAAGCGGCAGCTCTAGCCGCGGCATCCACCTCTACGCCGACGTCGACGGTGTTCCCCGTGCAGGCGACGACGATCACGTCCTCTTCGCCGATCCAGCAGCATCATAACGGCACCACGGAATAACTAGACCCCATTGCTTAGGTTCTGTTATATACGGTTAATTCAAGACGTTCCTTGCAAGTACTGTATAGTCCAATCGTTGCCCTCCCGTTCCTTCCATTTTGTGATCTCATGACTTCGGCTCGTTTCCTGTCCCTTCTAGAAACCCGTTGGTTTGTACATACTGGTTCCCGAATGTTTCCTCTCTTTCTAACTCGACGACTCATCACTTTCTCAACTTTCTTCCATCAATGCCTTCTGTCGCTCAATAAGTTTAAGCTCTGGTTACATACGTTGTTTTCCTTTTATGTCTTTGGCCTCTTTATGTTCAACTTTTGCGGTTCTAAGAAAAAATAACAAGAAGATTGCAATGAGAGAAGACCCGCTGCTATGTGGGAACATGTTGATGTATGTATTACTGTATATTTATTCAAATATTCAAAATAAAGAAAGACGGATGGACCGATTAACTAGTGCCACACGAAAAGTGAAAGAAGCAAGGGAGTGTTCTGTAGAGGAGGTTATACAAAGGAAATTAAGCGTTGCGACGTTTGATGGCGACACCAGATGGGTTGATGGCGTCCTCGGCCACACGTTTCGAGACGGACGATCCGCTCCCTTCGGGGACATTCTCAACGTAGAGTTTTTCACGAGCCTCGTTGTAACACTTGCGGCACATCGCCTCGTACATCTCGACTCCTCCGATCACTTCGACCTAAAACAGGTGCTGTTTTGTGATGTTTTCGGAAATGCGAACGTTTTACCTCATCAAGCGGTTTCGTCCGAGCGGTAAACGAAGCGAAATAACTGCATTTTCGGCACACAGCGGAGAGCTTGTCGACCTTTTCGGCCAAAGCGTAAAGGCGGGTTATGGTAGGAAAGGGCTAAAATCGGCATATCAAAATTACGGGGGACTTCACTGACCTCCCGTCGGAAATCTCCGTCCAAAGCAGCGATTATCACAGTCTTTCCCATGTTAGCCAGAGCCTCCGCATATGTGACGATATCGTCGAACTGAAAACAGCGATAATTTTAGTGAAAGTGATTTATTATCCTCTTAGGAGATTATGGATGATCGGGTGAACATCTGTAATACTATTTAGTTTTTCGCTTCCTAATCTCTAATTCTGTCTATTTGAGGAAATTCACTTATGTGCACTGCTTCCACAACGTATTCACTTTCTATTGTGCTTGTTCGTCGCGACAAAACGCGATTACTGGACGACAATTGACATAATTTGTTTTGCTTTTCGGGTTCAAATTGTCTTATTTTTCACTAAAACGTCGTCATTCTTCGAATTACCGCATTATTTTGAGATGATCGGAATGATTATCTGCACTGACGCTAAGAACACGCGAGACAGCGACTTATCGGAAGCGGGGAATTGTAGTGTTTATCTGTATTGTCCCCAACGATGTCATAAGCGGGAAAAGCCGACGTTGACTTACGAATTGTCCTTCGTCCACTCCGATCACTTGGTACTCCTGAATGGTTTCGATGACTTCGCAGAGGCGAAGCGCCTTAAGCGCCTTCATCTTCCTCCTGAACACGCAATGAAATCAAAGACTGAGTTGTTGAATTACGATCTGTATTGTACATAATGGCATTTGCAATTCAATCAGACGGAAAGTGAATTAAAGAACATTGGAGATGTCGGGCTCGTGAGAAGAATTCTATTACCGCATTAGCGAGGACGAATTCTATTTTGAAATTTCGTTATCCTTGAGCTAATTGTTCAAACAAAGCGTTCTTGTTGACAATTCCGTAAACGTTGTTTTGTGCACCGAAACAGATCATACGGTTGAAAGTCCCGTGTGGGCAAACATCTGTTTTCTGCGCTATTCTCGTAGGGAAGCCGGATATAAACACTTACGCGTCGTGGGTTGAAGCCATTTCGGAATCATAGCGATCATCCTTCGCGTATTTGACAAGAACGGTCTTCTTTCCGGCCAGCTCGAAACGGTTCATATGACGGAACAACTCCGTGCTGTAAAGAGGGGTCATATATAACAACATGCGATAAACCCAATTAACTGGCCGTGCAGAGAAACACTGTGCAAGTTATCTTGTGTGTTGATTTAGGTGGATATCATTGTTAATTATGCAGCCTATGGATCTTTTAATCAATTGTTTATGAAAATTTTTTTCTTTTTTTTCGTTTAATGAAAAAAAAATTGATTTTCGTTTTTTTGTTGAGTGCCAGCTCTCATCAAAATCGTCACAAAATCTGTCAGTGGAAAGTGTAAATTGACCTCATTATGTTTTCGCGCACTTGAAATCCGCTTATCGACCTATGCTCCCGTGCGCAAATACATTGTGTGGCGACGTTTTCCCGCAAAAAACAGAGTTCTCTTTCACAGCTAAATGTCAAAGGTCAGAAGAAGACTTACGACTTTCCACTGAACATGGGTCCGACGATCATATGGATTCCGCCACGTCCGTCTCCACAGAAGAAGTCGAGCAGCATCTTCGCACCGTGACGCAACTGGAAGACTCTATTTGAAGGACTTCAGTTTGAGTGCATGGTGTTACTGTGCGGTTACGAAGCGGAGCTCATTTTACCGCCAAAAAACGCATTCCAAACAGGAGCCCACCGTCGGATGGTTATCTCGCGTGACATGAAGGCCAGTAGACCGATATCTATGTCGATGAAAAAGCGACTTCATTGGTGAAAACGCGAAACGGTTTAACGTCAAAAGTGGACTGTTGCGATTTTCATGTTCGGAGGGGATAGTTTCACGAATCTAGGTTAACTGATTGACGATATCTCTTTTCAACGGGATTTCGACAGGGACGGATCCTAGTGTATCCCGCATGCTTAGATCTATCATGGGGACGGTTGTATTGTTAAGAAGTTATTCTGAAGAGGAAAACAGTAACCAATGTGGGAACGGTTAGTTTGTGATCGTCTCCGAACGAACGTCGGTTAATTTATCACATCTGACAATTCTTTAATCCGGTTCGTCCCGTAGCGCTCCACCACATAATGACATATATAGGAACAATTCTTTTTTGCTGGGCGTCTACGAATATCTCCTAAATACCATATTCCATTTGCCCTAAACGAATTTGATAGGGAGGGATCATCTTTTGTTCAAATTTTATAGGTCCATAGTACTGTTTACCAGCATGCTGAGTACTGCTAAAAGTTCTAACTGCAACGATGTGGAAAACTGTCAATCGAACTAATGGCAAAATCATTTCTTATGTTAGAAATGGAAAGACAACGTCCTTGGGAAGACAAACGGAAGTGAGTGTTCTGCTGTAACAGAGGAGGTAAAAGGAATGTGTCAGCACTTCTTAAGTGGGGTCGATTCTGCTCACCACGTAACGTCAGTCATCAAATGAAGTGAAAGATTGCAATGAACTTGTTTTTACATATTTCCTAACAATCGTTTGTTATCGTCGTTGTTCCGCGAGTAAACAACCCTTCTGCAAGACCTGGCGCCGTGGTAGCGTTTTGGCATTTTGCAAAATAATATATGTTAGAACTGCACCGCAACATAAGAAATTCCCGCCTTTCAAGTAATTACGTGAATTGACTTGTTTCTCTGTACTTACTCATTCCCTTTTGTGAATATCAAATGGTGCAGGTTACAAAGTTATTCTTAATTATGAGTTCTGTATCCAATATACTCGTGATTCACGAGCAGTACGTAACAGAATTATAAGCCAAGCGCTTTTCAGGAGCTCATATTCTTAATTGCTAAGTCCCACTTTATCCTGTAATCTGGGATTTAATCGGCTCTGTCGACTAGTCGTCACGAAAGCCATGCAAAACCGCTTAAGTGTCCTGGCAAGAAATATCACCACAATTTGCGTTAGCAAATTGTAGTCTTAGAAATCCGATCGTGGCGACAATCTTAAGGCACGAATATCACCACTACAAAAAACAGCCGATTGTAGTGGGACGTCAGCGAGTAATCGAAAAACCATGTGCCCGAAATAGGCTGGCAAGGGCTTACAAGAATACGAAATACCTTACATTGCGCTATGTACGTTTCTGGAATAGAGCATCTATCCGTTAACATTAATGTAATCAACCATGGAAAGGACAACCCTGGAAGCAAAAGGCTCCAATTTGAAGCTGACATTCTTAAGAATGGAAAGGACAAATGTCAATGTGCCCAAATATTTAGTGCATGTTTTGGTTACAGGGCGGATACGCAGGAGCTTTGATGTTCACAAGCGACCGAATGCAAATCAGTGCGGCAAGATGAAAAGGAATACCAGACAGAGACGGAAACCGTGCGACATGTCTAGACAGACGAAAGATTTGGTAATGGCCCAGCGGAAAGACGTGATCTTGCACTTTGGGGGAGGCGCAAGTGCTTTGTAATGTATTTCGAAAACCCTGTGCTCATATTTTCGTCACAGGGACTTACAGGGGAAAAAGAATTTTTCGGATGGAACAAGAAGTGCTCACCTTAAAACAGTTAAACAGTGGCCGTATTCTGAAGTGCTGTGAAGTTCTCCACACTAACTTTACAGTTACTATCTCTTCCTTCCAGCTTCTGAATCAAATGACATGGAAGGCTACCCGAGTTCCTGTGTTCCCCTGCTTCTCGATGAGTTAGGTGCGAGGCTGGGAAGTGAATGAGTATCAACTGTGAAGTTAGCGTGAAGAACTTCACAGCACTTCACAGTTTCATAAATACAGCCAGAGATCTCTAATGGATTAATCCATGTGCAAATTGTGAAGCAGGAGATTCTCAAAGAGCAATAAACGTACAACTTTTGCAAGCGTCTTAATATTGAAAAACTTTTGAGTGTGTTCAAAATGTGATAATAGCTTCAATGCGAATATTTGATATTCAATAAGCTTCAAATAGGTCTCGCGTTTGATTTTCGATTAACAAGATATTTTTCATGTTGATTAGTAATTTTCCGCACTGTTATATGTATGTAGATCGGTTTAGACGATCCACCCTGGTATGCAATGGCACAGTGTCGTTCGATTAGAATTCAGATACTGTTACGGTTTAGAATTTCAGTCCCTACGATCAGAAATTCGATATTTCCGTCACTATTCGCGTTTGGCTCGCTTTGCATTTGCCTTACGCACCTGATGTTTTTCCGACAAACGGTTTCTTAATAAATAATACATTGCAAAAATATGTGTCTATTTAATGTGCACCTGTCGCTTACGTCGCCGATATTTCTTGGAGATACATTGCCCTGTTTGTAATGTTATGCTTCACTGCTAACTTATTACTTTCAAGTGATGCGGTGCCATTCAAGTGATGCGGTTGCTACATACAGCTAATCATTCATTTAGTATAACACCAGAGCCGAAGACAGCTCCGGTCTCACTTGTC
Source organism: Steinernema khuongi (assembly GCA_016648015.1). Classification (NCBI taxonomy): domain Eukaryota; kingdom Metazoa; phylum Nematoda; class Chromadorea; order Rhabditida; family Steinernematidae; genus Steinernema; species Steinernema khuongi. The sequence goes on along the minus strand of JADLIF010003190.1, from coordinate 61,383 downwards.
ATGCAACACACTAATCTGAAATTGGGGTTTATAAGAGACAAGAATATGACGGTAGCAACTTCGGTTTAAGAGACCATCCTTACTCTTTATGGACTGTAAGCCGCCAAATTTCCTATTGTTTAAAACATGTACATATAGCCAACTGTCGAGAACCTTCTACGATGCTGTAGTAATTTGGACCAATGATAAAAGCTGATGCGGAAGAGGCCGATGCACTCCGTCCAGAATACATGTGGGGCCTTCATCTTTCAAGTGATGCAGTCTAATGTACGGTCTTTAAAATTTCATAAATACCTGATTTAATTTAACGAATAAATTCTGCTCATAATTCGATCCGATTCTTCCTAGTCGACATTGCCGTTTACCCTTTTGTTCTCACCGTTGTTCTCTTTACTTTACAAATAGACATGAATAAAACAACAATTCTTTTACAATCCTCTCACGTATGACATACTTCACCCTGGCATCTTTGCACCATGAACTCCTGACACCTGTCGCATCTTTTGCAAACCACCTAATGATAGGCCGACGGCGATGCCCTCCCTATGACAGCACTCATGTTTTTCGGGATATCCGCAAAATTTCGCCTGTCGGATTGTCAGTCGTTCTATTCTTCCGGGTCGGCAGTCCAACGCGTCCTCTCTTATGCTGATTCCTGGCACTTACGGCGGCATGAAACAGCAATTGTTTCGACACTTAACGCTTAACGATGTCGTTAGTCGCAACGTGGGTCGTGAAAAACGAGGATTGCATCCAGAAACTGTCTGCATGTCTTCGCAAAATTAACGCATTAATATTCATGCCGCTGGGTGGGCAGCTCGCACCTGTTGCCTGCTGTGCACTTCTTATCTCAGATCGGTTGATTGACGCTGGACAACTTCACTGTGCGGTCCTGTTCTGTGATTAGTGAAAACCGTCGTCAAACGGACTTTCCCTGTTGACAACGGTGAGAGAGTCTTTTGCTTTGTAGGCAGCTTTGTCGACAGAGGGTACATAGACGCGCTTCAAAAACAAGTCGTTGAAAAGAAGAGATCGTACGACCCATCTATTCTTCGCCTCTCCACTGAAAAGTAAATTCCATTTTACTGAAGGTATTCAGTGTGATATGTATGCTACATCACAAAGGGGCAGAGAAGACTCTGTCCTTCGTGGGACTATCCTCACAGTTGGTGGGTTTATTCAGAATAATAAGCAAAAGCCGGATTTCCACGATTGTTCGGCAAACGCTTTCTTCATTGTGTGATATCTCGCGTTCTTATCTTGCGATAAGACGTCAATCTATGCAGATCAGCGTTTATTTGTCCCTCATATTGTTTTTCCGAAATCTCACTTCCCTTTTGCTAGCGGATACCAACCGCTGTAGTATCTGTGCTAATTGTAAGTACCATACTTCCTGTAGCAATGAGGGTGACTAATTACCAAAGAACGAATTGTTCAAGTTTTTTAATGTCCGCATGAGTAAAGCACATATCTTGTGGACCGAGGCTGTACAAAAAACAAAGTCAACCTATCTGTTCATGTGTACTTTGGATTTTTTTTTCATTTCATGTATTACAATAGTTTTGCAAACTTTATTACGACTCAAACAGAAGAAGTCGAGGTGGAGCTAACAATGAGTTTGCTACGTTCTTCTTGAATTGCTAATGGACGCAAGCCATTTATGTCTTCATGTTTCCGATGGGCAGAACCACTCACTGCACCCCTAGCTTTCGCTGGGTCGTTTTCTCTTGCAAAATTCCTTCCACTTACACTTATGCTTAGTTAACAATTTGAAAATCTATCATGTATTTGCTTTCTTCCAGGTTTGCTTTTCGATTCAGCCTCAAATAATGTGCATTTATTCTTTATGGAATAATAGTGCGTGAAGCCTTCATTAATTGTTTTTTGCTTGCTGTGTTCTGTTACTTCAGCTGTGTCCTTTCAAAGCAGGGTTTGAATTTTCGAAATATTAATAAGCAAATACAATCAGGACATGTAGTCGTATAATTTCTGCAAGTATTATCAATTCTGTAATCTGTATTTGTCGTTAAGAACATCAAGTTTTGGAAAGTAGACGCGGCGTGGATCAACCTAGAGATTCTGAGTTTCAGGCAAAAACACTTAAAAATCACAACGACCAATTGACCCCATTGTTCGACAGCGTTTAGAAGGCCCGTGTGCCAAACAAGAAACTCACTTATTGCTTAAGCGTGGGGACCACCGTCAGGACGAGACTGGAAGCGACCCGTGGTCCCGCCATCGTTATATGCAAATATCGATTGTTGTGAGTGCGAGAGCTCAGCCTAACTACAAGCGCAAACGGGTGATGATGTCGTGCGAGTGCAGGACCAGCGCCGCCGCAGTGAGGACCCGAACAACTTAACTGTTCGCGGAGTTGCCCTCCGCAGGCAAAGGTTGCCGATGGCGGTGTTGCGCTGAGTGATGGGCGGTGGACGCGAGTAAACAAAATGAGGGGCGCTACCTAAGGCAGCGACGGAACGGTTGCGGTAATCGTGTGCGCGTCTAACGACTCGATTCAGGAGGATCGCCGTCTTGCCAGACAGCTCCATTTTCACCGTTTTTCAGACTTCCCTTTCGAAAGTACAGCACGATGTGGAGGAGAAAAACAAGGCCGTAGCGGAGGCGCTCTGGAAGAAAAACGCGGTCGCTGCTCAGGATAGAAGGTAAGCCGTCTGTCTGGCCTCACACTGCTGTGTGCCCTCCGTGGGAATAAGCACTCGGCGGTGTCGGCGTACACGTTTCGCAGGGCGTTCGTTATTAAATTGGGCGCAAAAATGCGTTGCCACCGGCAACGGCGACGTGTTCCACTCATCATCGACGGGTGTATAGTAAAATTTCGAGAACCAGGCGGGATAAGGTTGTTCCGGACCGCAGAGTCCGCATAATGGGCCGCCGGCACGGAAAGTGAAAGCCGCTGGTAATCCTGCTCTGTTTTTCAGGTCGTTCCTTTTATGGCAATGGCTCTACCGGTGCGACCGCGAACAGCCGGAAACGGTGCCGCTAATGGTGAATCGATAAAAGTCGTCGTACGATGTCGCCCTCTGTCGGAAACGGAAATCAAGCAAGGACATCAAAAGTAAGTTATTATGTCACTTCTTATCTCGCCGACGACTTCATTGGCGGTCAGTCGCTCGGCATTCTTGCGGCCTTGAGATATGCAAATTCGGGCACGTAGCGCAGACATAACGTTGCGCACGTCACTTCTACATAACTCAATTTGCTAATTCGGCAATGCACAACCACGGACGTGGTGGAAAACAGCAGGTGGAACTGTCAGTTCCTATATCTGCGAGAAAACATCACAATTTTTTGTTGATACGTAATGCAATTAATGACGACACCGTTTAATTTGCAGCAATTAGCAGTACTGCCCGGGGGCGTCAAACTTTATTAAACTGTATTAGAGAGACGAAACAATTACTTGGACGTGAGAACCTTCCAGCAGGCTTTAAATACTGAATGCAAATACCCCTTTTGAGCTCGATTGACATGTCCAAACAGTAGACTACAAAGTGACCCATTCAGGAGAATATCACAAAGGAGCACAATACGTGTCTAGTTGATGGTTTATGGTCACTTTCACAATGCCAACACACCGTTAAAATTCAAATAAACATTAGTTTGACGCCAAACAAGGGTTCAATACACTTTTGCAACCTTTGACGGTTTCAGCATCGTTACCATGCACCCCAACCGCGGCGTCGTCGAACTGCAAAGTCCGAAACACTCAAACGAACCGGCGAAATGCTTCACCTTCGACTCTGTTTACGACGGCAGCTCCAAGCAGATCGATCTCTACGACGAGACTTTCCGCGACCTTGTCAACTCCGTGCTCAATGGGTTTAATGGCACCATCTTTGCCTATGGTCAAACGGGCACCGGTAAAACGTTCACTATGGAGGGAGTAGCTGAAGACTCAGAACTTCGCGGCGTCATCCCCAATTCCTTTGAGCATATCTTCCAGCACATCGCCCAGTCTCAAAACCAGCAATACTTGGTGAGAGCAAGTTATTTGGAAATTTATCAGGTACCAACATTTGCCTTGTACGGTGTCTTCAAAGTGGATTGTGCAGGAAGAGATTCGTGATCTACTCAACAAAGACTCCAAAGCACGGCTTGAGCTGAAAGAACGTCCGGATGTGGGCGTCTATGTCAAGGATCTTTCAACATTTGTTACGAAATCGGTCGCGGAAATCAAGCACGTAATGGCCGTGGGAAATTCCAATCGTTCCGTGGGGTGAGTTCTCACGCCCTTGCGCTCATGTGTTAATTTCCCAAAATTTGAGGCGCACAAACATGAACGAACATAGCAGTCGTTCTCACGCCATCTTCATCATCACCATAGAATGCAGCGAGCCGGGTCCCGATGGCGAAAATCACATTCGGTTCGACTAATTGTCGCAGACAATTAACGCAGGGTCATTTCAGAGTGGGTCGACTGAATCTTGTCGATTTGGCTGGTAGTGAAAGGCAGACGAAAACGGGCGCCGTTGGAGAACGGCTCAAAGAAGCAACTAAAATCAACCTCTCATTGTCCGCACTGGGAAACGTGATATCAGCTCTAGTTGATGGGAAATCCAGTCATGTTCCTTACCGAGATTCGAAGCTCACGAGGCTTTTGCAAGGTAGTTCACTCACTCGGGGTCTCATAATCTTTGCAATATTGCAGACTCCCTCGGTGGTAACTCGAAAACGGTCATGGTTGCCAACATCGGCCCCGCCTCGTATAACTTTGACGAAAGTCTGGGGACCCTTCGTTACGCAAACAGGGCGAAGAATATCAAGAACAGGCCTAAGATCAACGAAGACCCGAAGGACGCGCTCTTAAGAGAGTTCCAGGTAAACGACTGCCCACTGTTTCCTTAAACATGATTCCTTCAGGACGAAATCAAACGTCTTCGCTCTATTTTGGAGAAAAGGTCAACTTCTGGTGGAAAAAAGAGAAAGCCGAGGAAAACTGCCATATCTGCAGCCAATGGGGAAGAGAATGACTTGGGCGATGGTAAGAGCAACGCGGACACAGCCTAGCATACATAGTGTGTCTTTCAGTTGAGCAAGAGATGGAAGACCACCTTCGAAAGCAGCAGAAGAAGCTGGAAGAGGATCGGAGAGCTGTCCTTGCCGACACCAATCTGATTGCCGAAGAAAAACGCAAAATCTTGACTGAGATGGAAGAGAATGCGTTGAAGCTAGCAAAAGAACGCGAAGCTCAAAACGCTGTCGCCGCTAAAATCCGGACCATGCAGAGCAAACTCCTTTCTGGCGATGGTAACCTTCTTGATCAGACACGTGAACAGCAAAGACAACTCGACAAGAAGAGAATTGAACTGGCAGAACAGAAGGTGGTGTTGTTTTTCTCGACAGTTAGTGTCATATCAGATTTTTAGCGTCGAGAAAGAGAGATTCTCCAGCAACTGGAGGCCCACGAGGATAACACTGCCGAAATCCACCAGACCTTCACGAATCTGCGACAGGAGGTTGATGCAAAGACGAAGAAGCTGAAGAAAATGCTTGCTAAGCTTCAACAGGTGCTCAGACCACATAAACTGGTATCTGTATGTTTGTAATTCAGATCAAGGGCGACATCCAGGACAGCTCCATCGCTCATTCCGACGAGAGGCAGGATCTGGAGAACTCTCTCAGTGAGATTAACAAGGAGCTGAAATTGAAGTAAGAACATGAACCTTGACTGTTAGTGTAGAACGTTTGCGATTTCTGATTCGATCTACTAACTCCCCGACTTTTCAGACTGCTTGTTGTTGAGAACTTCATCCCAGTTGACGTTCGTGAAAGGTTAAAAGAACGAGCCTACTTCGACGAAGACGAACTCGACTGGGTCATCCTTCAGCCCGGACAGCAACGCCCTAAGAGCAGTTCTTCTTTCGAGAGCAACAATCTGGCCACCGCGGAGGAGGATAGCTCCTTCCGCCGCATGGTCGATTCCGGTTTGGGCACTGGCGGAAGCGATGTGTCCGTGTCAACAAACTCTGGGAGCTTCGCTCCGGTGGTGAGCACGAAACGACCGGTCTCCGTGATGGGAATGCGGCGGCCCATATCCGATTACGAGAAGGGCTCGTTGACCCGGCTACGGCATCGCATGGGTCGGAAAGTGCGATCGCCTGCTGCCTCCTGTCCGGCCGACGAGGATCCGTTTATTCCGGAGGAGATTATGCGTTTCAGTGGCGAAAATGTCATTACATTTGCGCATTTGGAACAACTGCCCCAACAAACTACTTCCTACCAGAAAGCGTTAATGCTTTACAGTAAGGTAAGCATCGTTAAAAATCTAATCTGCTTAATAGCTGTCACATATCATGGCGGAAAACCATTTTCATCCTTACCGTGCTTGTTTCAGAGCAAAAAAGAAGAGACCGATAGTCTGGTCATCGATGCAGCTCACTTACCTTCCACGCGTAGAGACTCTAGAATTCCGTTATCAAAAAGTGTTAGTTCGTCTAGGTATGAGCATTTCTTCTACATGTCTGATCACAAATATTTTAGGATAAACACGGGTAGTAATTCAAAAAACGTCGTTGCCCGCAGCGCACTCACAAAGATAGGAACCGTGGGCACTGGAAGTGCCAGTTCCATGTTTCCCAGAGCTCGCGGTCTCGTGCCCGCTGGCGTTCAGGGAAAACGGTGAAGCTCTTCAGCCGAACCTGTCCACTGCCACACACCACTTTAACTCTTTCATGCAACCCTCCTGAAACAATGTCTTCTTCTATCCACTGGGAACTTGGTTCCTTTTCACATCTATCTGACTCGGTAAGGTCGTCATCGTTCTCTTCTGCCTCCATCGGGAGATCTTCTGACGAGCAAAACATGTTATACAGTTCCGTATACGGTATCATCAAGGCCTGGAACTGTTCGTCCCACGTGAACACAAGCACGTATGTACGGACTCCAAAAGCGTAGTTAATTGTTTTTTTTCAGCACAACTGCCAACTCTCCGGATACGAACACTTTCCGTCGCCGAGTCATGACTGCCTGCAGCTACAGATCTCCCTCCACGCCCTCTTCTTTTCCTCGTTCACGTATTCCGCAGCTGATGACCAGATCGGCTTCGGCTACTCCCTGTCGCAAGGGCTCAGCCGGTCGCATATCCAATCGGATGATCCAGTCAGTGTTGCCGAAGTCCAACTCTTCTGATGTACTTGACGGCAGTTGTGAGCAGCTCGCAGAAGAAACAGCCTCTCCCCTGAGAATGTCCGAGATGCTCCTTTCGCGCTGTCGTCGAGAGCCGTCTCCAACGGTTCCCAAGTACACGTCTCCCTCCTTGACCTTGCCTCTCAGCAGAATTCTATTTGTGCGCAATGAGCATTCCTCGGATTCTGAGTCCAGTTTCGATGATATTTCTTCAACGGAATCGGAAGACGAGTGCGACCTAGATTTGAAGAGGAAACTGTGGTGGACAAGGTATCCTTGCTGTTAATGGCACGAAATAATCGCTGTTTTCCAGGAACGCATTTGGAGGGAGAGCAAAACTAACTGCCGAGGAAGTCATGCATCTGCGACACAACCATCTTTCATACTGTCATGTTTGTCGGTATGATCAACTTCTCAGGATATCTAAGACCAACAAATCCATCATACGATCGAGATGCATCTGTGAACGTAGCACAGCCAAGTCTTTGTCCGATAATTCAAGCTTTGACCTCCTAAACTATGCCATACTGTGCGCTTTGATAGCGCTACTCCTTGAATTCCTAGATTTCTTCCTTTCCTTGTGAACGCTTTTGCTGTGGTGTGTTGTACGTGTGGCTCTCTGCAAACTTCAATGGGTGTCTTGCGTTGCGGGCGATCTCTCTTTCTCTTTTCGATTCAAATATTTTCTATAGATGATTTCATTCAGCCGATTACGTGTACAATTCAATATGTCTACTACCGTTGACATCGTGTAAGTTTGGCAATGCGCTAGCGTGTATGTAGCTTATTGAGATGGGCGCCGTGCTTACTTGCTATTCAATGGCAAGGCAACTCTTTGATTCGATATTAGTCTGTGTACTTATATGTATCTATAGTGAAATAAGGAAGTTATAGGGATATGAACGACGGATAGCCTTAAAATAAACTATTTTATGATATGGTACATCTGGACGACATATGGCTGATAATGAATGTATTCTTATAGTTACGCTTGGGTATAAATTTGACAGCAACCCTAAGGAACGTGTCTTTAATAGTTACCGATGTGTAGTGACTCTTTTTGACTAACTTGTCGCTATGAGGTATACTCCGTTAAACAAGGTTGTAGGCTAGTTCCAGATCGACCGCGGGTAATACGATTGCAGCGGCCACTAATTTTTCGCATACTATTCTGGAAAAGCGGAAATATGTTGATAGAAATCATGTTGTGATAAGTAAAGGAAAACCGTGTGAGAGTGTTGAACGACTGAGCAAACATACGTAATATTGAGAAAGTTGTTAGAGAGCGATTGTTGCCATTCAGCCAGGAAGGTGTGGGCGTTGATAATCACTAAAAAATGTGCGGCGGTAAACACCGTCATTATGTTTGCCACCCTGAAGTGGAATTTGTGATTCACAGCACATGACTCACTGCTGCACGAAACAATAAGGGGATTTCACGAAACAATAAGGACTTGATGATGGTGGCCCAGAACTGTAAAGCGCCTGGTTCTTTGAGAGCGACACAAACGAATTCATTTTTCTGTTCCGTTCTTGCGCGTGTCTATTGACAAAGAGGACCACCAATTGAAGATGAACAAGTAATCGTCGACTTACCGTTTTGTGACCACGAAGTAAGTACAATCTATGCATGGTTCTGTTTGCTCGCTTTAAGCAGGTCTTCCACAAGACGGTTTTGTTTGCCGCGCTCTCTTTTTTCGCCCGTCTCTATCATCGCCTTCCAGCGCCCCTCGACGCCCTCATCAGTCGGCGGACGAAAACTGTGCGGCTATTTCTTTGAACTAAATGCGTTCTACGTATTTGGACCTACTTGATACCATTCCAAGTTTAGGTCTCGAAGGGTTTACGATTTGTGACGTTGTCGGGGCATCCTCGTTTGCGCCGTCTTCACGCATTGTATATGAATATAGCGGGCCGCATCGATTGATTGCCGTGAGCGCGTTGCGCTTATCAAGAGCAGTGTTGTCTCTGGTTCCCCATATGACCTGTCTGACGTGTACATATTGTTTTCCACTGTAGACTAGCAGACTTTTGCGCGATTAAGCCGCCTAAGTGGTGTCGGATGTTGGTTACAGTGATTGTCACAAAATTCTGTGCCCGTGTTACTTAAAGGAAAACTTTGGCAGCACAACACAACAAAGTTGAAAAGCAAATATTTAAATTTCTGCGCTCATTCAGAGAGATTTTTCACGCGTAGGCAGAAGATGCGTAAGGCAACGTCTGAGAACAACAGTTGTGCCGAGGATGGAATTTTTCTTATTTCGCATCTTGTACATATCTATACAGGAAACATTTGTGCCACTGAAACCGAAATCGATGCTTTGAAGCCAATAAGAATGAAAATGCTTTTTCTTTTTTTCGAGACAAGTTATGGTTATGAGTATCAACAATTTTCTTTTTAGTACACCGTTCGGTAAATGATTTATAGCAGCGTACAAATAACTTTAAATCTGTTGATCCTTAAGTGATGCTTAAGTATTGCCATGTCTGATCTAATTCAGTCAAGTAAATTCCAATTTCGAGTGATTTTCTTCTCTACATGTCGTCTCTGCACACAGTAGTCATCCAGTAAGTTTAGTTGGTGTTTGATTTTTCGGTTCGTGCTCTTCTCACTTTTTTCTGCCACACTGCTCGCGACATTTGACTGTGGCCCAGCTGCACAGGGGCAATGCGCGTCTTGTCAACACAATAGATTTGTTTAACTACGCTCCTTCGTTCCTGGCGGAGTTTGTAGTTCAGAGGACGCCACTTTTCACTTACATTCAGGTGCTCGCATACTTCGCGTACTCCGCAACCGTGTTATGCTATTCCTCCTGTAGTATCAATCCACAGCCATGCCTGACGACCTCCCTAAGATCCACCGCGGCAAACGGAACAAGCCCTCAGGTATGTTTGGTGTTGCTGTGTTTCCTCATGATCCATGTTATTAGACTCCAATTTCTGTCAACAACGTTTGAACGCTTGGCGCCCTTTGCTAACGGCGCGATGCATATATCCTGTCTTTATCCTCATCGGCGCCATGTCCATCTGCCTTGGTGTAGTTCTACACTTAGGAGCAATGAAAGGTTGCCTAATCATTTTGAACGTGTATTCTAACTTTCTGTTATAGCATCAGAGTTGACGATTTGGTATACAGATTGTCTGACTCCGGACAAGATGCTTGCGAAGAGCCTACTAGATTCTACAAAACCTGAAGGACCAACCTGTGAATACAACATAATTCTAACCGATAACGGTTTTGAGGTAGGTCAGAGTGGAGAACCTTATCCCATATCATGTCAACATATGTTTGCTCTACCAGGAAAACCGGATCTATTTTCCTCGAGTCTTCCTAAAAATCATAGATGAGAGGGTCATAGTTTTGTGTTGTGGTGGGTAAAACTTATACTCAACCATGTGTAGTCTCTTTGGAGCATTTAGCTACTCGTTTCAGGGTGACGTGACATTTTTGTACGGCATGTCAAATTACTATCAAAACAATCGTCAATACATTCGTTCGAGGAACGATCTCCAACTATTCGGCACATTGGATTCACATACTGATTGTGAGCCGGATGACGTCGACAAGACAACCAATAAGACGATCGCCCCTTGCGGGAGGGTGGCCAATTCGATGTTTAACGGTGAGTTCTTTATTCGATGAACCTTTTGCATCTATTTCCATAAAAGTGTAGCGCGTACTTTTTCCAATTGAATTACAAGACGGTGTACATAGGAAAACTAAGGAAAAATGAAGGAATTTTTTACTACTATATAAATTTGATTTATTTGAAAGTCTCACATCAACCATTATTTCCTACACGTCATATTCCGTTTCCTGGAATTTGTGGCTTTACACAAAACCCACAGAAAAGCTGTGTTTACTTACGTGCCAAGTAACATCCGGGCCATCGTTTGTATTTGTCCGCTTTCAGACACGTTCTCCATGGTTTATCACAGCAACAACGGCTCTATCCCAGTCCCCTTCAGTGCCAGTAACGTCATCCATTCGTACGAGCGAGAGCGAAAATACAAGAATCCGCCATATAAATCTCTGAATATGACCTTATGCGAAGCATTCAACGTACGTATTCCACTAATGCTGTTCTTATTACAATTATTTTCCAGAACACTGTGAAACCTACGTGGTGGAAAAAACCTATTTGCATGCTCGGAGACGACAAGACTGGCCGAGGATTCGAAAACGTCGACTTCATCGTGTGGATGAATACGGCACCGCTACCAGATTTTCGGAAAATCTACCGTACCTTAAACCGAACTCAAACTCATGATACGACGTTCCACAAAGGTCTACCACCGGGTAACTACACGCTGCACATCACATATAGTAAGCGATGTTCATGGGAAGGGCTTACTCCAACACTCGTTGTAGATTACAATGTGACACACTACAACGCAAAGAAGAGTTTTGTCATAGCGACGACAAGTTGGAGTGGACCAAAGAACTATTTCCTTGGCATCGCCTACATGACAGTAGGACTGTTCTTGTTCCTGCTAGGATGCGGTCTGGTTATCTACGACTGCATAAACAGGAAGATGAAGTATGCGTAGGAGCGACGGTCTTCCGAAACTTGCCAACACATCTCACTACCGAATTCTTCAAACTGGTCAATCGATTCATCGCGACGGGTAGTATACATATGTCGTTTTCATGCTCAGCACGAATGTACATACTTGCAATAATTATATAGAAGATATGCAGAATAAAGCAACTGAGGAGTCGCAGAGTGTCACGGCTTTTAGATAGATAAACGGCGGTAATGTTCAGCTATGTAGTGGTAGAAGATTTAATACTCATTGTCAGTTGTATATTGTGGTAGGTTTGGTGAAAGAAGCATGTACCACTAGTGAATCTTTTCATTGTGGTCATATCATGCCTAAACTTGGACGTAGTGAGCTTGTTAAGGTTTACTTTACTGGTAAAGTCCCAAGCCTAGCGAAATTACCCAATTGGAGTCAAGTAAGTGAGTGTAGATCAAAAATTTTCGAAGGTTGTTGTACTGGCCTGGGCTAAGTCAGATTCATCGACAATTACACACTCGGACCGTTCATAATGCAGCATGCGAAAAATTAACATGTTTCTTTATTAGTTTATTGGTTCTCACAGTACCGCCTTTGCAGCATATTACGTTTCCAGTTCTTTCCGATCTGCGTGCAATTACCCATACTTCCCAACTGCCGTCCGGCTTGGATGCCTACCATACACTGTTCGGCGTGGTGTTGGGAGGTCGCAAATCCAAGAAGCACACCTGCCAAGAAGCGACGCCAGAATCGCCGATCCTAACTGATGGAACTTAACCTCCGGTGAAAATGAGATCTTGCTGTTCTGTGTTTGTCGAATGAGTTCTGTGTTGTTGCTATAAAGTGGATCTCATGTTAGCTGGCAATCTATATCTTTGATACAGTTGGAAAATTCCTCGTACACAACGCGGGGCATTTATCGAACGTTCGTGACAATTTTTCTCGGCCCAGAAGCATTCAGGGGCAAGCTAATCATTAAACGACCAAGCATAATCTGCTCCTGCTCGGTCACGGTACGAACAAAGATCAGCTTCGTGATGTGCACTTTACGTTCACATGCCTACTGACATGCTATTCATGCAAAGCGCCATAAATTGTGCAACCAGCGCTAAAAGTTATCACCGCTATTGATTTCTGATAGTGAGGATTGAGATGCTTCCTGCAAATAGCGAAAAGAAAGCGACAATACATTTCCGGGCAATGGTTGTCTATTTAAATTGAACTTTTTGTACTTCTGTCGCTGTAGAGGATAACGGGACCACCGGCGACAGGAAGGTAGACCGTCGGGCGTCGTTATGGTTAATGGACGCTTAGTCCCAAAACTACGGGGATCCGCGGGATTTCAACAACTGAGTTATGTAAATAATGTAGTACAATGATCTGCAGAATCTTCTGCAATCTTTAACCATTGACGCTTCCTAAGCCCAATCAGTCTAGACACAATGCCCTTTAGGAAAAGTGCAACGCAAGATGAGTCTCAATGACCGCGATAAAACAATACCGCTTTCTTTGTTTTCCTCGAATCACCGGAAATGGAAAGAAAATGGCACATAACAAGCAAATATGTACGTATTACGACAAACACGCACTTCTCTCTGATACACACTTGACGGTGCAAGTCTATATAACCGTTGTCCCTCACTGAAATTACCCCATTATAGGTCATTTTAGTGTCCCCTTACAATGGATACTACCCTCTGGCTCATATTGCTCACGTAGCACCTACAACTGGGGACGTCCAGATGGTCTCTTACTGAGTCTTGTCTTGCGCGTTCTCCTGGTTCTTCCACGACCGATCATGTGGCACGCTTATCATAGCAGTAAGCCTCTCCCCGAATACCTTGTTACTAGGTGATTAGCTAAAGTACAAAAAAGATGTCCTCCTAAATGCCAATGAGATCAAAAAGGTATTAGATTCCCAAAAGAACTGACAAGCGCATTCCGCATGTATTTGAGGTCTATAAAGATTTTACAGTTCTGCGCACTTTCTCCACTCTCACTCGAGTTGACTGATAAGGGCAGTGGCTCCTGGCGCCAAGTCGGAAAGGACGCAAGAAGGATGTGAAGATAATGGCGTTGCTTCTCCTATACCGAGGTTTGCTCCTGGAGACACGAGCCATCTGCGTCATCGTGCTCTCTCTTATAATCTCCCTGGGACAATCGGTGTTCCTCTTGTACCTTGTCAGTAGCTATCTGCCGCTCGCATTGTCGACTCGGCTTCACTATCACTGAATAGTTCCAGCGCTCAATCCGTTCACGTTTTTCCTTGGGCGAGCATTCTCATTTGCATAGAGCTTATTTCAGGGTAACCCGTCGACAGCATGGACTGTGGAAGTGATTCTGGGAGTGTGCGCAGCAGGAACAGGGGTAGGTTGTTGTCACTTCTATTATTCCGTTTAACTTAATGAAAGCTACTGGGTGCTTAATAGGGGCTTAATATATTGTTTTGAGAAGGACTGGATTCAATGGCTATAGTCAGGGGCAGTGCTTGTTGCGGTGCTGTAATGTAGTGTTATCTATTGCTTTGTTCACTACTTTTTTTGGTGCCAATATTCTTGTTAAGATACCTTTCTTCTATTCCAAGTAGAGAAACGTGCAAACACTCGGCATTAAAGTTATCAATAACTAGAGTAAATTCATCTTCAGAGTGTGGACAGTGATCTCACAGCATTGTCAATGTGATAATGATGTAACTCACATGGTACTGATGCAATTGGGAGTACTGGAAGAAAAATTTCCGGCTGATGACAGTTCGTTGTAAAATTTAGTGGAAATCAGAGAAATATGATATATTACAGAACAGAACTGTACATTTTTACATTCAATTTACATTTTCTGGATGACTTCCTATGCAATTCTTTTATTTGATGGCTCATAGAACGCAGCAAAGCTTGTGTTGACTTTGGCTATCCATATAAAAGCCGCTTGAAAATTGTTTACTCTGTAGACGCTATACTATCGCCACTGGGTGTATGCACGCCGTTTAATTTACTCCATTCATGGAATAGTTCCGGCTCGTCCGCAAACTCAATGTTCCATTTATGCAAGGCAGTCTTTACCCATAAGCACAAATTCCTTAATCGCCCGACAACCGTGTCTGGCGCCATCCACATAGTGGGCTCTAATCGCATACCAATCTTTGTAGTTGATAAAATGCAGTTTAGTAACCTACAAGTACCATGAGACCACATTCCTTTTTTACAGTAAGATTTTGCATAATTTCATGCGAGAATGGCACATCATACATGACAAATCTCTACAAAAACAATAGTGCGAGTTGATCTGCATGATCACACAAACATTATTCACTTTTCCTCAATTTTCCGGTCTTGTTCGGTGTATGGAGTTCGATTAGCAGCCAGTTGAGTGGACGAGAACGATAACTTGTTTGGTCGATTGCCAGCTGTCGCCTTAAGTGCGAGCGAACGCGAGGTTCCTATCCGATCGATATCGCGGACATCCGATGACCATCCCCGGCGGACGACTGTGACCTTTGTTTATGTTTGTTTCCTGTCATCGTTTCGCGCATCACCATGTGAGACCTTTGTAACGTCTTATGCGAAAAACAAGGCGAAAAATTTTGCTGATAAGTAAAACAGTGGGTAGTCGACTCGTTACGGAAGCACTATTTTTGACCACCCTGCCAGACGCGTGATCTCTGGAACGCTCTCGCTTAGACGAGGGTGCACTGCGACGCCAAAGAGACGACATACGACCGCAGCTGACTAACGCACTCCGCTATGATTCAATTCGGACTTTGTTTATGCGCCCAGTACGGTACACTCATGTCAGCTGAGCAGCTGGGTGTGCCGTCGCAGAAGATAGTTCTCAAACTTTGACCCTCTCGTCTGTCCCGCTATTTGTGCAATTTTGCCTTATCTTTCCTTGAATACATATAAGAGGGTGGCGCGGTCAGTTCGCTTGACAAATAGACGGCGGTGAGCAGTTTTTAATTTTAGCCTTCCTTGACATACGCGAGTCCATCGCTGTAAAAAGTGCCCTGATAACCTCGCCATTGCAGTTAAGTCTCGCTCTGACCACTGCCCCTTCCAGTCGGGTGGCACTGTTTCTTCCTGATAAGCCATTGTCCGGGTGCCCAGTGGCGTTGCTGCCGTCCATCTAATTCTCAATCCCCTTTCCTTGTCCCCCAAAATGCCTGACCAAGAAAGAGAAGGTTTCATCACCATTCCATAACGTTCCCTTTTTACCGCCTCCTTTAGGACTCTTGGACAGTTTCGATGGAGAATCGGAAGTCGCCAAGCACAATGCCCTCGAACCGGAGCCGCAGGTATGCCAGAGATCTTGCATCACGTCCTATAATTTACTCTTCAGGGCTTCAAAGAGATGTACAAGAAGTGGCCAAAAGCCACGTTCTGCATCGTCGGAAATGAGTTCTGCGAGCGGTTCTCCTACTACGGAATGAGAGCCGTCCTCACTCTGTACCTCCTTAACATTCTGCAGTTCGACAATGACAACGCTACCGTACTGTACCACGGTTTCACCGTCATCGCGTATGCATCATCTCTACTGGGATCTATTCTGGCTGACGGCTACATTGGAAAGTTCTGGACCATCTTTTTCGTCTCCATTTTGTACGCCTGCGGAAATGTTATGCTGGCTGTTTCATCCACTTTCGACAAGACCAGCCATATTCATCCATACCTCGACTTTGCCGCGTTGATCGTCATCGGCCTTGGAACCGGTGGAATCAAGCCTTGTGTCTCCTCATTTGGAGCGGATCAATTTCCATCGCACCACACGAAGATGATTTCCATCTTCTTCTCTGTATTCTACTTCACGGTCAACGCTGGATCGACAATCTCCATGGCTCTTACACCTATTTTCCGAAGTACGATCTCCGTTTTGAGCAATAATCACCGTTAAATTTTAGCACTGCCTTGCATGGGCCATGACAGTTGTTATCCTCTGGCTTTTGGCGTCCCCGCTGCACTGATGGTTCTCTCTACAGGTGAGTCTACGTTCATTGATTAACCTAACGGACACTTCAGTCCTCTTCATGATCGGATCAGTCAGCTACAAGAAAGTTCCACCAAAGGAAAACACGATCAAGCTGGCTTTCGTCACCATCTGCGTAAGTTTTTACCCAGAAATGTATCTGTGCTACATATCCATGTTTAGGGCGCCGCCTTCAACTTCTTCTGGAACTGGAAAACAAAGCGTGAGCACTGGATAGATCATTGCCTGGACAATCACAAGTGCGAGAACGACCCCAAATGCATGGCGTTGGCGGTGAAGGGGAAGCGAATTGGGGAAAAGTGTGCGCAACAGAAGTTTGCTGATGACTGCAAGTCGCTGGTCCGAGTTACTGTAATGATGCTTCCCGTACCCATGTTCTGGGCCCTCTACGATCAACAGGTTTGTTGTGCCTTTGTTACGTACTGATAAGAGCAAAACATTCACTTGCTACAGACTATTTTGAAATAGAAGTTCAGCATAAACCACATATTTTTAGGGCTCTCGGTGGCTTCTCCAGGCTGTCGAAATGGATTCCGAAATCTGGCCCGGATTCAGTGTCCTTCCCGATCAGATGGCAATTGTCAACGCTATCCTTATCCTGGCGTTCATTCCGATCTTCCAGAGTGTAATTTATCCCTTAGTCGAAAAATGTGGAATCCGAGCCACGTAAGTCTTGCTATCCAAAGAGAACAATAGTTGAGGTTCGGCATTTCAGTCCCCTCAGAAAGATGATCGTCGGAGGTCTCCTTGCCGCCCTTTCCTTCGCAGTCTGCGGATTCGTCCAACTCAGAGTCAATGTACGTGAATATCTCACATAAGGTGATACCTTCTCATTTCCAGCAAACCCTCCCGGATGTGCCACCTTCCAACACCGCCTTTGTTTCCATCATTAACGTCTTCCCGAATTGCAACGTCAACGTCAACACCAGCATGACTAGCGGGATCGTACCTGTTCCAGCCAACAATGTAGCGCAACCTTTTTCTGTTCATAGTGCTTACATTTTTATTTCAGTCCCTCATTGAAGACAAGGTCAGGAAAATTGATCAACTTTATCGGTTTAACGTCGGAAGCAAATCAAATGTGACGTTTACGTTCACTTACAACGGCACTGAATGCTTCGGTTACGCCGATAAGCCCCTCACCGTGCAGAAAGAGTTTGAGGGCGGAAAAACTTATTACATCGCTACAACACCCCAGGGATTGCTTTCGGACACATCAAGCTTGGACAAGCCACAAGAAGGCGAAGGCGAATCTAGTGTTAGTCTTGACTTCTTGCTCCCATGCTCGAGTTTGCCTCCTAACGTGAATTGGACCAACTGTAACGAGACAGACAACAAGATGGAGACCTCTTACAATGGGACAATTGCGGCCTGCGAAATATCGGATAGACCCCATTGTGATCCCCGTAATAAGCTCTATGGCGAATGGAAGCACGGAAAACATGTGCCTCTCAAGTCTCTCCACAGCGATGCTTCAGTGGGCACCCGATATGGCCACCAAGATTTGAAACCCGGAACGTATGACATCCCACTAAAGATTCTGTTCTACCCTCTAGTTTAGCTATCAGCTTTTCTATCTGAAGAACAATCAGAAACCAGGAATCGACCGAACTCCGGCTGAAAGCGAGCTTCAATTCGCCCAAATCTCAGATGTCGTGCTAAAGATCACGGGCCAGGGCGGCGTCTACACCCTAACGGTTGCCAAAGACGGAAATCTGCTAGATCTCACTGTCAAAGTAGGATAATTCCGCATTCATTTACTTCAGCCTTTCAATTCAGAAAAATGTCTTCAATGTTCACACTGTGGTCCCCAAGAACCACGTTAACATCGTTTGGCAGCTTCCACAATACGTCATTATCACCGCCGCTGAGATTCTCTTCTCCATCACAGGTCTCGAGTTCAGTTACGGACAAGCGGCTCCGTCGCTGAAATCCGTTGTCACCGCCATTTGGCTCATTACTGTAGCCGTAGGAGACATGATTATCATCATCATCGACAAGATCGTGAAGATTGACGATTTGGTAGGATTCATTGCTCCCAAACCCATCTAATCGACGCACTTTCAGGCCGTCATCATGTTTGTCTTCGGCGCTGCCATGGTTGTCGTTATCGGTGTGTTTACTTTGATGAGTATCTTCTACTACGAGTACGTCGATTACTCAACAGCCGAGGAAGAAGACAGCCAGGAAAACCATGCTTACGAGGAAGTCGATGAACCGGTGAAATTGTAAGAACAGGTCGCGTTGTGATATGTTGACGGGTATATACTCTATCACGCCTTGGAAAGTCTTACAACCGAACTGTATAAATAAAACTATTTCGTAAACACTAATCATAAGCAAACTACGGATTTAAGGATCGTTATTTCTTGTAAGATCAAGAACATGGACACAAGATCTGGTTTCTTTGGTATACCTGCGGACAGCTTGCTGCTTATTAGCTTTTCTTCTGCTGGACTAGGTGTGTGGTACGTAGAAAATGACATGTAGATCATGCTCAATCAAGCAGCGTGGCACCCTAACTTCGGATGTTATGTTTGCTATGGATGTAATGTGTAAGGCCGCGAAACCCCACCAGCTCCATGCCTAATCCTAAGAGTGCGAGCAAAAATCGGGTGTCCTCGTCATGTGATAGATTAGTGGGCTCATTCGACAGGCCTTATCAATGTACCAGCTTGCTGAGACTAACGATTGATAGACGTCTTGACGGCTCTGTTGGAGTGGACACCTGAAACCGTGATCAATGATTTTGAATGTGGGTTACGTGGAAAAAATCTCCTATTATCATGTGTTGCCGTTTGGCAAGAGGAGCGTTGAGTCATTCAGGTATGCAGGTAAAATCAGACAGAAATCACATGGACAACAGTCTCTGTCTAGTCTCCTAGGTTCAAAATGCAGTTCTGAAGTCAAAATCTGAAAGTGACACAATATATATCTGAAAAAATCTTGCAGTGATCTAAATGTCAGAAGGAATGCGTAAAAAAATTTGCACAATTTTAATAATAGCGTCATCGTGTGGCCTGGATCGCACCATGTGTAGTTTAACGTTCCATTTCCTTCATAATTCCATTTGCTAACATCTCCTTCCGTGCAGAGACGGAATAAAGACGCCACATCAGGAAGCTTACTCTCCAAGCAATGGAAGAATATATTGACAAACGATTTGAGAGCTATCGGATATACAGAATGTACTGTATACAAATCGGTTGATCAAGATGAAGTGATAACTGATGCCTAAATTGACAATGTTCACAACTATTTTGCTATTTGTGGCATGGAAAGAATGGTAAGCAGACAGGGAAAAGTCTTGTCTGTGCAAAACGGATGCGCAAAACATTTGCGTTAAGTTAAGCCATATGCTCCAGAAGATCTACAAGCTGTGCCATTTCATTTGTGACTAACTGGGACCATTAATAGAACATACTTTCGCTTTTGCGCCTAATCGCCTTTATGGTTTTCTGATCTGCTTGGATCTTTTCCACCTGATCAGCGATAACATCTTTTATCATTTTTGCCATTGGAACTTTTGACATGGTCGCGCCCTGTGGGAGTGATAATGTAATGGCTCATAAGGAGGGCATTTTCCGTTCCCACTCCCCCAAACAGCCCGAAGTTTTTCTTATTGAACGGCGGGTTCAGAATATTCGCTCCCTTGTGCGTTACAAACTGAACTCGTGTTTTTAGGGAACAACCACCATGAGCCTTAGAGGAAATGGAGACAACACCAAAGGGAATGAGAACGACTTCCACGACCGTAAGTTATAAAATGACGATACATGGTAAAAGTCTCTGCCTTCTGTTTGTGCATAAAATTGCTACTGAAAGAAAGCTGATTCCATCTAATGCAGAATTCATAGACGCTGCCAAGTTCAACGTCTCAAAAAAATGAAAAATAAAACGGAACAAAAGGATATGATGCTTCTTTTATTATATTTAAACAGAGATGACTATTCAGGCACACTGAAGAAATTCGATAGAGGTCGTTTCATGGACGACACAGAACCGGAACCAGACGTGTGATTTATATCGTATTAGCTGTGGTCCATTTACGATTTCAGACATGGGGAAAAATTGCCAAGAAATGGCCAAAAGTTACATTTTGTATTGTTGGCAACGAATTCTGCGAGCGATTCTCCTTCTATGGGATAAAAAGTGAGTGTAGTCCTGGTATCTTCAGAACTTTAGCAAAGGACTTTTTCTTCAGCAATTCTGGCCCTTTATGTCGTAAATATTCTTAAGCAGACACAAGACCAATCCGTGATTGCAACTCACGCATTCATCAGTTTCGCTTATTTCACTCCCATTCTGGGTTCCGTTCTTGCCGACGGCTACATTGGGAAATTCTGGTACGCCTGAGTTGTCCAATCAAATACGACTGTACAATTTCCAGGACTATTCTGTCTATTTCTATTTTGTACGCAGCCGGAAACATCGTTCTTTCCATCAGCTCAACCTTTGACAAAGGCGCCAGTGTTCATCCGTACATGGACATCGGGGGCTTGATAATGATAGCCTTAGGAACAGGAGGAATTAAGCCGTGTGTATCTTCTTTTGGAGCCGACCAATTCCCTCCGAACTATACGAAGATGATCTCCATCTTCTTCTCCGTTTTCTACTTTAGTATCAATGCCGGATCAACCCTCTCCATGGCTATCACTCCCCAAGTCAGAGGTATCGCCTAGTGACGTTATCACTCACTGCTCTACATATAGTCATGCCCTGCTTGAATCACGACAGTTGCTACCCCCTAGCCTTCGGAATCCCGGCTGTTTTTATGCTGGCGTCTACCGGAGTATTTATTGCTGGTTCGTTCTATTATAAGAAGGTTCCGCCAAAGGAGAACGTTATCGCCAAAGTGGTGAAGGCCATATGCGTATGTTCCAGAGAAGAGAATTGGGCGTGACGGTTCAAGCTTTAGAAGGCCGTATACAACAAAATCACAAAGAGCGTTAAGCGTGACCATTGGATGGACCATTATCTGGACGGACATGAGTGCGCCAAAGACCAGCAGTGCTTAGCGCTGGCTGTAAAAGGGAAGCATGTGGGACAAAAATGCGCTCAGCAGAAATTTGCCGATGATTGCAAGTCTCTTGTACGCGTGGCTGTGATGATGCTCCCGATGATCATCTTTTGGGCTTGCTATGATCAACAGGTAAGCATTGAGATCATAACACTGGCCAAAAATAAGGCATTATTGCTAAACTAGGATTAATTTTGCGTTCAGAGTACCAGGTGGATCTTCCAAGCGTGCGAAATGGATACGCTGTTGTGGAAAGGATTCGCATTGCCGCCAGAGCAGATGGCTATCTTCAACGCTATCCTCATTTTGCTGTTCATTCCCATTTTCCAAGGCATTGTATATCCAGTTGTAGAGAAGTTCGGAATACGAACAACGTAAGTTTGATGCCCTCACCACTGACGACCCGTTTCTAGTCCTCTGAGAAGAATGACGGCTGGCGGTTTCTTGGCATCTATTACGTTTGTTGTGTCGGCATTTGTCCAACTTCGTGTAAACGTAAGAGTACCAGCGAGTGCAGAGGATGAGACAAAAATTGCAGCAAACACTTCCGGACATTCCTGCCGACAATACTGCTTTTGTATCTATCATCAACATGTTCCCTAACTGCAACGTGAACGTATCTTCTGACGATATGCACAGAACCGTGCTGGCTAACACCGTACGTTGTTGCAAATCGCGATTGTCCAATCCATTTTGCTTTTCAGTCACTAATTGATGACAAGGTACTAAAGAAGCAACAACTTTTCCGCTTAACCGTGGGCAGCAAAAAGAGTGTTCCTTTTACTTTTGTGTACTACGGATCTGAATGTTTCGGCTACGAAAACGAAAACTACGTGAAAAATTTCGATCTGAAAGGCGGAAAAACCTATTACGTTGCCACAACGCCACAGGGTCTTGTTATGGACAGCTCTATTCTTACGAAACCACAGGAAGGAGAGAGGCAGTCAAGTGTGAAGTTTGTCTTTATGTTCAGTGAATGTTCTTTAAAGTGAATCTAGTTTGAACTTACTTCTGCCATGTGCCAGTGTTCCACAGAATGCATCCATGTGGGACAAAGGCTGCAATGAAACCGAAAATCCAATGCAAACAACATACTCAAGCAAGATTGCTGCCTGCGAGTTCGATGCGAAGGATCCCCATTGCGATGGACGTAAGAGGTTTTTATAACATGCCATAATACCATTGGAAAGGAACCAGTTTAGGCTATTTTCCGTATGGGATTCCGGAGAAGCGACTCCAATGTCCTTGCCAGATGGCTCTAATACAACTGCCACCATCTACGCGCATCAGGACATCATGCCTGGACTGTAAGTGTTTCGGAGGCACTCAACACGCAAAGACCCATTGTTCAGATACCAAATGTTCTACATCAACTACAACCACGATCTTGGGGATCGCAGTCCGGCCAGAGATGACATGAACGCCTTCCTGATACCTGATGTCTACCTGAACGTCACGGGCGAAGGAGGTGTTTACGCTTTCACCATGGGTCTGGATGCCGAGGTTTACAGCACCAGTGCAAAGGTACCATCAAAAGACAGATGC
Organism: Steinernema khuongi; assembly: GCA_016648015.1. Lineage (NCBI taxonomy): Eukaryota > Metazoa > Nematoda > Chromadorea > Rhabditida > Steinernematidae > Steinernema > Steinernema khuongi. The sequence goes on along the minus strand of JADLIF010003190.1, from coordinate 38,174 downwards.
AATGCAACAGCGCTTTGCAGAATATCTTCTACTTGCACACCGTCGTCCCAAGGAATCACGTCAGCGTGTTGTGGCAAGTGCCTCAGTACATTCTGATTACCGCAGCGGAGATCATGTTTTCGATTACGGGACTCGAGTTCAGCTACTCACAGGCCGCGCCTTCCCTCAAGTCCGTGGTAACAGCCATGTTCCTTCTCACCGTGGCATTTGGAGACCTGCTGATCATTGTGCTAGATCTCATCATTAGAATGAATAATCAGGTACGACTATCGTGAAACCTACGATTTGATTAACTGTGTACTTAGGCCATCATCTACTTCATCTATGCCGGATTGATGTTCGTGATCATGATCATTTTTGTGGCTTTGAGCGTTTTCTATTATGATTATGTCGACTTTTCAAAAGATGAGGACATTGACGAAAGTGCAGAAGGAACGGATACTTTGTCATATGATTATTGCGATGATGACCAGTGCACAAAAATGTAATATTACGGGTTGTTCGCTGTTCGCTTCGTTCTAAAATGTCACAATAAATAAATAAAAGAATTTCAATGAAATTAAGATACAGTTCATCGTAAAATTTGATGGAAATGACAAGGAGCTCAGTTCAGAAAACATAGACTAGAGGGAGGGGACAGCGTAAAAGTTTTGCTGAACCGTACGACTATTTGGAAGACCGCGGATTATTAGAAGGCGGAAGTGACACAGCCAAGTGGAATGTGTTAATATTACGCAATCCAAAATTCCACGGTATCCATCATGAACAATGACAACAAGGTTATGTGTTCCTTCTATTTGAGTGAATACAGTATCTACGTGAATAAAGTAGATAGTTTTATATGATTCGGATAGTCTGTTGTCATTGTCATTTTACAGTCTGAAAAATACGTTAAGTGCTACCGGATTTGTTGTCTGTCAATTGCTCCAAATCATAAACTATCACTGATGGCTTATGCAAAATGGTCACCGCCGAGTTCACCGACATCAGATCTGCGAACCGTGAATGTTTCAGCATTTGAATATTCAGTGACTTCCATATTTTGTACGACTATTTTGAATGCGTCGTTTTTTATTATTAGAGAACCATTCATTCCTTTATTTCAGTTTTTTTTAACATTTTCTGAGTTATTTCCGTTCCCTTTCTTTCACGCATACATACGTCTCTTATATGTATCATCTCATATCGTGAGTTTACCTAATAATATTTTGATGTCTTGCCAACTCGTACCAAACGTGTATACATGTTTATGCGGATAAAAACGGAACAAAGTTCTTGTCATTGTTAAATCATTCTGCCGTATATTGACTTAAATTTTGTCATCATTTGTTGCCCGTTTCACCGAGACGCCGATCTTTGCTCTGTGCTCTTTGCAAACTAGGGACGTCAACTTGTTGTGGCTACATCATATCTTCCCACATACACATACGCGCTAGCAACGAAAACTTTCACTGTTGCTTACATTCATAAATAAGCCGTCATGTCAGCAGTGATTACATCATTATAGTGCAAACAAGTCTCTGTTCTTCCGATAAAGTGAGTATAAAGGCAAACTCCTTCACGGTTTCTGGTGCAAAACAGACCTAGCTATCTATTTTTCATACAGGGTTTGTTTATAAGTGGTGCAATCTTAGTTAATGTTCTAGGACATAATAGGTTCTTTGCAACTACTCTAAAAGTGTGTTGTTGAACACGAATGACGTCCACGTGCCTCCTAAAATTCCTTCGCACTAGTAGTTTACCTATGATTAGCCATGGCATGCCTGCCGTCCCATTCAATCCGTTGTTTTGCTTTAGATCGACCTGATTGCGATGGAATATGACCGTTCTCGTGAAGGTGATGAATTCAAAGCTGCTTTTAATGGGAACGGTAAGCGATGTGATGCAAACTGTTTGTAATGAATTCTTTTCATTCACAATGCGTTTAAACAGCATTGCACTTTCGGGGCATTTTTCCTCAGTTCAGAGCAAATATTTTCGACGGAGCTTAGCAAACTTATTGCAAAATAACCGGACAGATAATCCTGCAATGCCACTGATTCGCTTGTTGAAAAGTAGTAAGCATCAAATACACTCCACATTCTATCTTGCCTGCCTGAACTTAAATAGCGAACGCCAGTTCGGAAGAAAGTTCAATTACTGTTCCCTTAGATCCTACGTTTGAAACAGCAAACAAGCAATAAAGTGAAATAAGAAAGCTGCAATATTTTGAGTGTGGGTTGTAATGCATAGCGTTGTTCTCAAATTTATTTTTCGGAAATAATGATTTTTCAAAATATTTTATTATGCACTTACGCATCCAAGTGATTCCTCGCATTTCAGGGGTCCTGCAGGCCCTTTGCACAAAACAAGATAACAACTGCACTTATGAGATTTGGCGTTCAGCCCAAGTAGAGATTCTTTATTATTATCAAAGATTCATCTTATTGCTCTGCATAAATCCTATTCAGAGAATCTGACCAGATTTGACAATGGCGCGTGTTCCCATGTGGGACAGGAGAACAATGATCCAGAACCGAAGGTTTGCTGTAGTTCTCCGTAAAATGTACTAGCCGCGATTGATTCAGGGCTTCAAACAGATATTTAAAAAATGGCCGAAAGCGACGTTTTGCATCATTGGAAATGAGTTTTGCGAACGCTTTTCCTACTACGGAATGCGTGGTAAGAACATCATGATGCTATATTGACACATTTGCTCAGCTGTGCTAACTCTGTACCTCATTAACATCTTGCGATTCAATAACGACAACGCTACCGTTCTCTATCATGCGTTCACCGTTGTTTCCTATAGTTCCCCCCTTATCGGGTCTATCATCGCAGATGGCTATATTGGAAAGTTCTGGTGAGTTGAATGTGACAGCGTGGACGGACAGTGAATCTTTTCCAGGACCATTTTTACTGTGTCGTTGGTATACGCCGCAGGAAATATCGTTCTCGCCGTAGCTTCCACTTTCGATAAAACAAGTCCCTTGCACCCATGGCTGGATCTCGCAGGGCTCTTCGTCATTGGTCTCGGGACAGGGGGAATCAAGCCCTGTGTCTCGTCCTTTGGAGCAGATCAGTTTCCTCCACATTATGTGACAATGATTTCCATGTTTTTCTCCATATTTTATTTCACAATCAATGCAGGCTCTACCATTTCCATGTTTATCACTCCAGAGTTCAGGAGTAAGTCTCGCCGTAAGGAGATATAAGACACAAAATTTAGCCACGCCGTGCATGGATCATGACAGTTGCTACCCTCTCGCTTTTGGTGTCCCTGCTGCACTTATGGTTCTGTCTACCGGTCAGTAGTCGGTTTTTAGAAGCAAATTTTTTTCATTTAGTTATCTTCATGCTGGGATCGTTCTGGTACAAAAGAATGCCCCCCAAGGAAAACATTATTGCCAGAGTCTTCAAAGCGATTTTCGTAAGTGACGGGTAAGAGCCTTAACTGACTTAACAATTTTTAGAAAGCTGTGTATAACAGAATCACACAAGCCTCTATAAGACGGGATCACTGGATGGATCACTATTTAGACGGACACAGATGCGCGGCTGACCCGAAGTGCTTGGCACTAGCCGTTAAGGGAAAACGTGTTGGAGAACAATGCGCTCAACAACAGTTTGCGGAAGACTGCAAATCTCTCGTCCGCGTCATCGTTATGATGCTCCCGGTGCCCATGTTCTGGGCTCTCTTTGACCAACAAGTGCGATGACTTCCGTTCTTTCTTCATCTGTAATTTAGGGATCTCGATGGGTCATTCAAGCAATAGCCATGGACGGCGAAATCTGGAATGGATTCAACTTGCTTCCGGACCAAATGGGTGTGCTCAACGCAATACTCATTTTGTTGTTTATTCCACTCTTCCAAGCATTCATTTATCCCGCCTTTGAGAAATGTGGAATTCGCACAACGTATGCTAGTCTTGAAGACTTCTTCTACCGATTATCTTTCAGACCTCTTAGGAGAATGATTGTCGGCGGATTATTGGCTGCTTTATCTTTTGCCGTTTGCGGACTTGTACAGCTGAGAGTCAATGTACGTAGTTGTAGTAGCTGCAAAGTTGGGAAGGAAACCGGGAATAGGTTAGGGTCAATTGGCAAAGAGCAGAAAAAAGCTTTTTTCAGTGAACCTTTTGTCAACTTTTAGCAAACCCTTGCGGACATCCCTACCGGTACCGAAGCTGTAGTTTCGGTTATCAATGTCTTCGGCAACTGTAATGTTAGCGTATCCGCTAATGGAATCAGCAAGTTCGTTCCCGCCAATCAAGTAAGCCTCTTGGAGATCGCTCGTGCTCTATGCCCTCTTACAGTCACTGGTTGACGACAAAGTTATAAATCTTCACCAACTGTACCACTTTAACGTTGAGAGAAGCAAATCTGTGACCTTTGAACTTACCTACTCTGGAAACGGATGTTTTGGTTATGACAATTCCCCACTGTCTTTCCCTCTCAACATTAGCGGTGGGAACACTTACTACGTAGCCACGACGCCGCAAGGCATTTTCTCCGGAATCTCAAGCCTAGACAAGCCAACGGAAGGAGAAGGAGAGTCAAGTGTTAGGTATGTGGCACAAGACGAACATTGCTTAAACGTTTGGTTAAGTTTAAACCTCCTTCTTCCGTGTTCTTCTCTTCCCAAAAATGTGACGTGGGACCACGGATGCACTACAACAAGTACTCCACAGCTGGTTTCTTACTCCAGCCGCATAGCAGCTTGTGAATATTCTGACACGCCTTATTGTGACCCACGAAATCGGTAGGTCATTTTAAAAGACGTGTAAAGATCTCAACATTTCAGAAAATATTATGTGTGGACAGGAGAGAAAGCTTCGCATCCTTCTCTGTTTCATCGTAACGGGCATGCCTCAGCAGCTACCGCCTACGACCCCGAGGACATCAAGCCTGGACTGTGAGTTTTAGACTGCTATATACGGGTGATTAAAAGACTTAAATTAGTCAGGAGAGACTTCCAGATAGGATTAATTATGAAATATGTGGGACAACTGCACAAACTCCCCTTGATTGCAGATACCAGCTGTTCTACATTCAATACCTGCGAAAAGAAGGAGACAGAACTCCGAGCAAAGATGAGATAGAAGTGTATCATATTGAAGGTGTAATTTTAAACGTGTCTGGGCAAGGAGGTGTCTATACACTAACAATTTCGCAAAACGGAACTGCTGAATCTACTGTAAGTGTAGCCGACATAGCGAAATTCACGAGTATTCTAGAGCAATGTGTTCAACCTACATGTCGTTGTACCAAGGAACCACGTCAGCATCCTGTGGCAGGTACCTCAATATGTTATCATCACCGCCGCAGAGATTCTCTTCTCCATCACGGGTCTCGAGTTCAGCTATGGGCAAGCGGCTCCGTCGCTGAAGTCCGTTGTTTCAGCCTTTTGGCTGCTAACTGTAGCTTTCGGAGACTTGATCATCATCATCATTGATAAGGCCGTGAGGATCGAAGACTTGGTAAGAATCAACTGTATTTATAGAGACCTGATCTTTTACAGGCGATAATAATGTTCGTTTTTGCGGGAGCCATGGTGGTAGTTATCGTCGTATTTATCTTCATGAGCATTTTCTACTACGACTACGTCGACTATTCGACCGCAAAGAAAGAGGAACATCACAACATATACAATAGGAACACGGTGACAGCCAATCATGACGACTCTTTTGCAAAACCATGGTAGCAGTGTGACCTGCCCAATGTTGTTTATCGAAGGCATTAAATTAACCTGTAATTGACATGTAAAAGCAGATAAATATTGATGTGTACAGAATGAACGGTTGTTGAAGGTGCTGAAATGAAGAACACACTATTAAATACGAGCCATGACGTACATACCGCTTTCTCAAGTGCTGCTCGTGCTTCCGAATGTGATGCAATAGCTGAAGTACTTACATAAGTTTATGTCTTTTTTGGTATTTACGATTCTTTTTTAACAGTTTTCCAGCAACTGTACGATAAAGTTCCATGGTGAAAATCAACTTCAGCAAAAAGTAAATATATATTTTACATGTAAGTAGGTTTGACCACCATTGACAGCTGTTTTGTTCTCTTTCTATATAGTACATTCTGGTAAAGCACTGAGCAGTTACAGAAATGCTATCAAGAACGACTTGAGCAGTCATCCAGCACATCCTCTCCTAGCTCTTACTGTTGCAAAAAATTAATTTGCTGCTCAGAAGATGAAAAGAACATTTATGGCCCATTTAATCAGCTGGTGTCACCGCTATCACACTGATGCACCTAGTTCCTGTCAGTTTTGTACCTAATCACTGCTCGTAATTGTCCACTCTGGCTTGTTCTGTGGCCCCCTTACTCGCGCTAACCGGTGAAGGAAGACCCTCCTCTTCCCATTATGCTGGAGAGAGAAGCTGCTTAACTTATGGCGGTTTTAATGTACTTACCTGAAAATGATGCGCCTTTCACCTACCTTCTTTCATAAAAAACAACATCTCTTATCAACTTATTTCACTCGTGTTTAAATTTGTAGTGAATTTCGGATAACTTTTGTGCTTTTTTCGCACTCAAAAAATTTGTTCGACTTGCGCTGAGTTATAGTAATCAAGGAAACAATATCGAGTATGTTGTTTACGTAAAAAAACAACTATGTATGCTCTGTACAAACCCGTGATATCGTGGTTGGTGTACAATAGAGACAACAGTACCGCGCCTGATATGACAGTACGCTGTTTGTGTCGCGTATACATTATTGCGAGTACGCCCGTCTAATGTTTATCTTGATTACTATTGCAGATTCCGAGCCATGGGTACAAACGAACCTGATGGCGGTTACAGCATATCCAAATCAGATGTAGCCAATAACAGTAAGTGCCATAAGTACCATAAGAAAGGAAGGACTTTGGAATAATTAATTGCATAAAACAGTAAACAAAAAGATTTTTAACTATTCATTGCTGAACATGAACAGTGGTTAACAAAATTAAGGAAAAAATAGTCGAACAAGGGATTATAACACTTAATGTGTCAAATATCTCTGGACCCAGCAAACGGCAGTGATAAGAGCAGTGAAGTTCCTGCACCCAAAACGGCAATAATTCACGTGAATGCAGTCTGGTACACACGTGAAAGAGCAGCCGACAAGAGGAAATCCGGTGTTTGGTTGCTGTTGTTTTATTGCCATATTGATAATATCAATAATATCACTAAAATTAAAAACTTTCAGATTCATTAGTAAGCTTCGACGAACTCGGACTTCAACATGCGCGACCGGAAGATCTTGATCCAGAGCCAACAGTGCGTCCGCTTTTCTTATGAAGTATAACAACTGATTTAGGAGTTCATGGAGCGTCTCAGGCGATGGCCTAAGTCTACCTTCTGCATAGTCGGAAATGAGTTCTGTGAGAGATTCTCATACTTGGGCATGCGATGTAAGTACACTCTCGAGCAAATAGATACTATTTGATTGTAGCGGTTCTAACACTGTACCTCATCAACATCCTACAGTTCAGTAATGACAATGCTACGATTCTCTACCACGCATTTACCGTCTTTGCGTTCAGCTCTCCACTGGTAGGGTCCATTATTGCGGACGGATATATTGGAAAGTTCTGGTAAGGACTACATCAACGAACAAAATCAGAGTAAAGTGTAGGACTATATTTTCCCTGTCCATCATCTACGCTTGCGGAAATGTTGTGCTGGCCGTAGCTTCCACGTTCGACAAAGACAGTCATTTCCATCCTTGGCTAGACCTTGCCGGTCTCCTAGTTATAGCACTGGGAACTGGAGGCATCAAGCCATGTGTCTCATCTTTCGGAGCCGACCAATTTCCTTCACACTACGTTGTTATGATCTCCATTTTCTTCTCCGTCTTCTACTTCACAATCAATGCTGGTTCAATGATCTCAATGTTTGTCACTCCCTTCTTTCGGAGTGAGTTTTGAAACGAGGTTCTGTTTCATTGACCATCTTTTAGCGGTTCCTTGCATGAATCACGACAGCTGTTATCCTCTAGCTTTCGGAATTCCTGCAGTTCTCATGGTTGTTTCTACAAGTAAGTCCTAAGCTGATATTCGATGCTTGTATACAGATTAATTAAGTTATATTTGTACTCGGTTCGTTCTTCTACAAGAAGGTGCCTCCGAAGGACAACGTCATTGCCCGGGTCTTCAAAGCCGTCTGTGTATGTGCCCACGGGAGAAGCTGTTCTAAGTCTATCTTATAATTCAGAAAGCAGTTTACAATAGGATAACGAAAAGAAGTGTGCAACGAGCTCATTGGTTGGATCATTACCTGGACGGACACAAGTGTGACAGCGACCCCCAGTGCATAGCTTTGGCTGTCAAAGGCAAACGTATCGGAGAAAAATGCGCTCAACAGCAGTTCGCCGATGACATAAAGTCTCTGGTTCGCGTCACCGTTATGATGCTCCCTGTCCCCATGTTCTGGGCACTCTACGACCAGCAAGTGGGCAAGATCCGTCCCGCTTGGTGCTCTTTATGCAGTGTTTAAGGGTTCACGCTGGTTAATCCAAGCGGTCGCCATGAATTCAGAAATTTGGCCAGGATACAGTCTCCTTCCCGATCAGATGGGCGTTTTGAATGCTATTCTCATTCTTCTGTTCATCCCACTTTTCCAGGCCTTTGTGTACCCCGCGGTCGAGAAATGCGGTATACGCACTACGTAAATTTATTTATTACACGGGAAGAGCATTAGAATGTCTGATTTTAGACCTTTGAGAAGGATGGTACTCGGAGGTTTACTCGCAGCTATTGCTTTTTCCGTCTGTGGATTCGTCCAGCTCAAAGTCAACGTAAGTAGCAGCTCCACCGCTGATTCAAACAAATGCCGTTGTTCTGCAACAGATTATCACTATAGTGTTTTAATCTTCGTTTGATTGCTAATTTTCATTTAAGTATAATCACCATTTTTTAGCAAACGCTTCCGGACATCCCCGCGGACAATATGGGTTTTGTTTCTGTCATCAACACCTTCAAAAATTGCAACATTCGTGTGACTGCTGATGGAGCTGAAAATTACATATTGGCCAATCAGGTTTAGTTACTCTAGCAGGAGATGAGACAACAAGTGTGTTTCAGTCATTGGTTGACGATAAGGTTCGAGAACTGCAGCAGCTGTATCATTTTAACGTAGGAAACCACAAGACGATCAATTTTAACTTCACATACGCTGGTAGCGAGTGTTTCGCCTACGATAAGGTCCCTTTTTCCGTTGCCGTAGACATTAAGGGCGGAAAGACATACTTCGTCGCAGCAACGCCTCGAGGAATTTTCTCCGGGACATCAAGTCTAGACAAGCCTCAAGAAGGAGAAGGCGAATCAAGTGTGAGGTATCTCCTGTAGATAAGAAATGGTTTCTAAAATGAGGGAGTATTACAGTCTCAACCTGTTGCTTCCATGCTCCTCGCTGCCCACCAATGTTACTTGGGATCACGGATGCAACAGCACTGTCAGCCCGAAGCTGAGTTCCTATTCCAGCCGCATCGCTGCTTGCGAATTCTCGGAAAAACCTCACTGCGATCCACGAAACAAGTCTGCTTATGGTGCTTATTCAGTGGTCACCGTACATTTTAGAAAATACTACGTGTGGAAAGAAAACGACGCTTCATTGTCCAGGTTACACTCAAACGGAACCGATATAGCTAATGGAACAGCATATGCCCACAAAGATATTAGACCGGGAGTGTAAGTTGGCAATTTTAGATTACCTGTACGTAGATAGAACAGTTTGATAACACATGGGCTTAGTCTTATGAACTCTTTTGCAAATACTGCACAAATAGGCTCTGTTTTGCAGATACCAGCTATTCTACGTTCTTTATTTGAAACCCGACGGTGACCGAACGCCGAGCGAAAATGATTTGGAATTCTACCCTATCGCTGATGTGATTCTTGACGTCCGAGGGCAAGGAGGCGTCTACACCTTGACCGTTGCAACAAACGGAGTCTATAATGTGAAGGTACATTCTTCACGTGATATCCTGACCGTGAACCTCACTTCAGGAGAATCTATTCAATTTACACACCGTCGTACCGAAGAACCACGTTAGCATTCTGTGGCAAGTCCCTCAGTATGTCATTATTACAGCTGCAGAAATTCTCTTCTCTATCACGGGCCTCGAGTTTAGCTACAACCAAGCGGCCCCATCCCTGAAATCCGTTGTGACAGCTATTTGGTGGTTTACGGTTGCTTTCGGCGATTTGGTCATTATCATCATCGACAAGATCGTCAAAATAGACGATTTGGTAAGAGGGGCGTTACATGCATTGCCAATAAAAAAAATTTAGGCAGTTATAATGTTTGTGTTTGCTGCGGCAATGGTGCTTGTTATCGGTATTTTTATTTTGATGAGTATATTCTACTACGAATATGTGGACTACTCGAAAGAGCAAGATGATACAAGATCCATGGAAGGAAACGATAACTTGTCTTATGAATACAACGATGACGATTGTTCAACGAAGTTATAAAGTTGTTTTACATTTTTCCAGTCGTCTTTCTAGCTTTTTATCCGTTCTATGTGTGTAGCAGGCTTGGTCACATTATTCCGAATAGGTTACATGTACGTAGATGCTCTCTCCATCTCTTTACGGGACAGTCCACTCAGAAAAAGTTGCCAACTTTTTTGGCTCAATCGTTGTCGTCCATAAAACCATGAACTATCAAGAGTCGTCCTGCCCTGAAGTAGGTTATTGTCAAGACTCACAAAAATCGAAGAAAAACTCACTCATCGGGGAGTTTCGAGACTTGGAGGGTGACGGCGGAGTGCGCATACACATCTGTGCCCACTTCACCGGGTAGGCCCATGTACCTCTCCGCGTAGCTGGTATGGTACAGCCTCCAGTCGACGACGGCGCCGCCCGCCACGCCACAGCGATAGAGCGACGGGTGGTCGCCAGTTGCGTGGAGTCGTCGATAAGCCATAAGCATTAGGGCCATATATCCACCATAGGACCAACCGCAGACGGTTATACGGGTGAGATGAATGCACTGAAAGTGCTCGGCCATCACACGGAGGCCTTCCTCCTGGTCTCTGACATCTGTCACTCCCTGAATGCTTCACGAGATTAGGGAACTTTGCCATAGCAATACCATCGTGAGCTTGATTGGCTTCTCGAGATTGATCCCTCGGTTCGCCGAACCTCGGCCGTCCACCATTATAACGCAAAAACGTCGACGGTGTACTTCAGGAACTGGGCCCAAGTAGTCCTGCAGTTCTTCACCATCTGTACGCCGGGTCCTCCATACACGTAATGGATGGTTGGGTAGCGGACTCCCTCCTGATAGTTGAGCTTGAGAAGGGGAGCCTACAGAGTGGTGGTCATGGGGTCGTAGAAGTTCGCCAAGTAGTAGGCGAGACTTCGCCGGGCGTCGATGGTGACTGGAGGAGAATCCATGACGACGTTCCATTCGCCTTCGGTCACTGCTGCAGACAAGTACTCCTCTGAAATCAACTGCCAATAACCGGGATACTGTAGTGGGACCTACCGCGTCCTTGAAACTTTATAAGATATAAGTGATTGTTGCCTGCGTACTCGGATCCGTAAATAAACGCTTTTCAGATCTCGGACCACTGCCATACTTCTCTACTTCCTTACCTATCGACGTACAGTCGTCCATTGCTGAGGAACACGGTTAGTAAGGTATCAGCTGGCGATATTTGTCCGTCAAGAGGTGGGCCGTCTCGGTTAAGAACAGTATTGCATCGTACACACCCCCGGAAGCAGCAGAAGACCTGGTTTGGGTAGTTCAAACGTCTCGCGTTCATTCGCTCCCAAACAATGTTGACTATCCGTCGTAACCCAGTTGTGTGGCTTGGATTCGGCAGAAGCAGAACGCGTTCCAGCGTCGTGAGCGGACAGTCTCTTGGAATGACGTCCACTTCTCCATTCTGCTCTCCGAAATGCTCCCCGTTTGTCGGATCTTCAGAGGGTACCAGCTCCGCGCTGATTACAGGGAGATGCTCGAAACACTGTTCAATGGAGCGATAATTCCTCGAATGCTCCAGAATCTGGGACCATGACATCACGTATCTGAACAAAGCTGGTACATATGACACGCCACACGTTGCATATCAAGAAAAAGACGTCGTACACTCATCCAAGAAACGGTGCAAAACAGTAAAAGAGCGTATGAAAGAGGTGATAATTGATAATCAAAATATCCATACGGGGATGTAGAGGTACGCGTATGCGCCGCGCTATAGTCGGAAGCTGAGTGAAATACGGTTCGCGGTGGGATCCTGGGCCAAGAACGACGCGAATATTTAGACACCAGAAGAACTGCTAAATTCTCGGCGTATATTTGTTGTTTTTGAATGCGCTTTATAGTGAGTTGTTCAGCAAATTCTTATGCGTCGTTTGTGCCCAAGATTGCCGGAATTGGTGAGATGTGAGCAGAGTTAGGTCTGACGGACTGATCGGTAATCCGAAGTCCGAACGTCGGACAAATCGGGTTTTTGGGCCAGATGTCTCTAAAGTGCCTTTTAAATGCAACCAGAATGTTTTTGTGCAGAATTAGACGTCCATTCCAGTAAGCAGCTCACAGCGAATCGCCCTCTAAAGGCCATAGTTCCCATGGAAAAGATGGGTTCTGTGTGATATCAGGGCTTCCCTATAGTAAATTGCGTGTATCTCTCAAGGCGGCTGCTCAATCCGAGTGAAACTGTGCACACGGCCTTCCCACAAGCTTAGACGGCGATTGCAACAAACATCTGACCGCGAATCGCTCTCTGAACGCCATAATTTCCATGGAGAAGATGGGTTCTGTGTGATATCAGGTCTCCCTTATAGTAAATCGCATGTATCTCTCACACCGGAAGCTGAATCGGCGTGAAAGTTTGCACACGGCCTTCCCACTAGCTTAAACGTCGATTGCAACAAACATCTCATTGAGCAGCCGCCTCTAGAGATACATGCGATTTACTTGAGGGCAGCCCTAATATCACACAGAACCCACCTTCTCCATAGGTATCATTGCCTTTAGAAGACGATTCGTGGTGAGATGCTTGTCGGGATCGACGTCTCAGTTTGTTTATTGAAATTGACGTATAAGCAAAGTTTCACTCGGATTTATTTACTACAGGGGAGTCCGCGAACCACAGGCCGTCTTCTTCATGCCGATTATCGCCTTCAGAAAGCTTTTTCTGATAACAGTTGCATTTAGGATGGGTTCCATTTATTTTAGACGCCAACTATCGATTTCCACAGATCAGTAAACACCATATCTCTTGTCGACTATTTTAGAAGATTAGGACATTAGCTTCGTCTTATGTCTTTCGACCAAGACATATGTATTTTGCAACACGCACTCCCAGTTTGGAAACCCCCTTGAGACTAAATCTAAATCTGCGCGTGAACGAAATTGTAGTAGATTATTGGCTTACGGACTTCAGCGTTTGTTCTGGAATGCGTAAGCGAAATGTTCTCCATGTGTACTCAAAAATGTAGCGTGTTGCGTTGGTTCATAAATAGCAACGTGGGCAATCTCATTCCTTTCCACATGCCATTTTCGAGTGCTAGGCAAAAGAATGTCTGAATCAATTCTACAAAATCTGTTTCATGCCAATTGCTAAGTATACATGTGCAATTAATTGTTGGTGTGGAAAGGTACCTGTTCAGAAATCTTCAGCACTAGATACCAGACTCGGGCGCTCATGTTTCTCTTTCGGATTCTTCCTAATCGAGCTTCTTTTAGAAATCCACAGCAAACAAAGCGTGTGTAAACAAGATTTCCGATTTCACTACTCTGTCATTGTGTAATTGTATCCGTCCCTTTTTTTCGTCCAGCGTCTGTTTGGGTGTTGCTGTAGAACATTATAGCTGCGTTGTGTTGATGTGTCCAAATAGTGAAGGAAAATGCTTATCACGAAGGATGTGATCTGAATTTATGAAATCCTCTACATATAATCATGGTGGTATCTGATGGAAAATTCTGATGTTCCCAGACCCATGAGACCCGAGAAAAGCGATCGCATTTTACTAGCTTCCTTCAGTTTTAGCCCTTTGTTCCTGAATTAGGACTAATATAATATAATTTTAAATGATAATAAGACTGTCCAAATAGTACAAATTGGTCATTTTAAAAAAGGTTTATAATCAGAGAAGAAGGCTTGCCCCTTACCTTTCTTGTAATATTTTTGAAACACTGCGTAGAATTAACACATAACAGCACCATCTGTCGAAAAAATTTCCTCTTTATTGTAAAAGAGTGAAAATTGCCTTAAAATTCCAAAGTGATGAGAACCACACGCCGTGTAATGTTCTTGACGATGTCACAAATCACGCGCTAGTGAAATAGACATCGCCTGGACTGCAGGTGTAAAGTAATGGAGATCACACCTCAATGGTGAGTGCGTTATGAAGTGCAGCTGAGTAGTGTTTTCGCAGGTTTTGGATGCCGTATTCCAGTTTGTTTGTTTGCATTTAAAAAGTCTCTTACAGTATGCATTACAATGCCATCAAAAGAATGTTTTGTCGTGTCTTAAAAGCAAAGAGACAGGGGCGACCTTGCTCAAGTCCGACTCACAACATTGAAAACCTTTATGGACATCTGCAGATTATAATTAGCAGCTGTCGTCGACGAGACTAAATATAGTCATCGGCCTTTCGCCACTATCGCTCCTCACTTTGTTTACAATGTTGGTTCCCTAAGCGCGAGTCAGTGTCACTGCAAATTGCGGTCACTTCTGGCTGCAACGCGCATTTCCAATTCATGCGCTTGCATAAGATATTGCCAAATCTGCAGTTGATAAACGGCTCTACTGACTTGTTTATCCGTTTCTTGTTATGCGCACCACACGAGTACTACGGTATTCCCCAGTTCCACCAGCATGCTTTTAAGAGGAATCCTGTCGGCGTATCCGACATTGACCGGTAATTATATTGCGCTTACGCAATCCTATGGGACATTGTGTCGTCAGGTCCTCTCAGAGTAACCTTGTTTTGTGCTCGCCATTTTGTTGTTCTTGTTTTTCGCTTTTTTCCTTTAGATTGTCCCCACATTTAAACACATTTGTGAAAATTGAGAGAGCGTAAAGTAGTCTGTGAAAAGAGCGTTTGTTTCGTCTCTCTGGCGCTCCGGGCCGAAGACGCCTCCGACCACACAGTCAGCTGCTGCCTCTGGTGTTTTCGAGCGTTTCTGTTCCAGTTTTTCCTTAAGTTGGATGTGATTGTCACTATAGAAAAAGGACGTCCTGGCGGGCCGACACACCAGTTTCCCAATTTTCTTATTATGGCGTGTGGTCGTCTGTCGTTTTGTCTAGGAACGCCCTTTTAAAGCGCGGCCATCTTGTCTAGATCATGGCGACGTCTTCTTCTCATGTGGTAAGACCGAACTTTGAGTTTTGAATAATTGACTGTACTCTAATTGGTTGTTTTCGAGCCTGGAAAAGATTGAAGACCTGTCAAGGGTGTAAAAGAGGACCTCCGCTTCCTCGAGGGTCAGGTGGCTCGCATCAATTAATCTCGAAAGGTGTTTTATCATATAGTACACGTACTAGTCGGAAGCACCTAAGTGTATTCGAAGTCGATGTTGGATCCTCTTAATCTTTCACTGCTCTAATCTTTACATTTCAAAGTATTGGCAAAGTCAGAATCCCTTCAACAGCAATGTCTAAAAGTCCGGACGATTTGAAAACATCAATGTGCATCCATCCACACTGCGTCTTTTCCCGTGAAAAGCCGTTTATTCTGAGCACTCTTAAATACAAGCAACTTTTCAATCGGAGGCCATTGGAATGTGCTTCGAATCTAGTGATAAACATAATAATAACGAGGCCAGACGAACTTAATTGCTCCGAATCTACGAAGCACTTTGCTTGGCCTCGGACGCTTTCTGGAAGTCAACAGTTTTTGCGACACAGTCTTGAGACGACAAGCTGATACACCTTGTCGCACAACCATTTGACATTGACAGATGTGAAAACTCCCGTTTTTTCATTTGTTTAAAACACAATGACTGGCTGCAAGTAGTGGCAGGACACAAAAAGTGAGAAAGTCTCAGTGATGTTCCACAGTCAGTGCTAATTGGATACTCTTGATTGCCTCCCATTTCCGAAGCAGATGGTCAATCGGAAAAAATATCATCCACGCGCCCGTAACAAACGGAAATGAGCTTGATCGTTAGAAGTTGTTGGCTAGCTGGATGCTCCTAGCGTCGCTGTTATTGTTTTTCGCCAAATCCGCTCTAGTCTGTTGGATTTATTTTCTCTCCTTTCGACCACTTTCCTCCTATCCACCATAAACATACCACCGTGTCAGTGAGTCTGCGACAAATTTAAGGCGCAGGAGAGGAGATCACGTCAAATGTGCAAATGAAGGAAGTCTAATACCAGTGTGACCGTAATGTGAACTTCAACAGAGCTCCACTGGACCACTTGGGGCGGCACTCGTCGCCCGCTTTGTTGTTCGCAGATCCACGCGGAATTCACTCAAGTGCCTATCACGCTCCTTTCTAGAAGAGCATTGCGCATCAGGACCGCTCTAACTGCTACTCTAACCTGAATAGGGCCATTGCGCGGGCATCATAGGTGCTCGGTCATTCAGAATGGTTTAAACCGAACAATACACACCTAGTGATAACAAAAACTAATACATTTACCAATATCTATTTGCACTTCTCTATTGGCTGATAATGTTGTTAGCTTCGTTAGCCTTTAGAATAATCTTTGTTCATCAAACTAACACCGCAACGACATGCTTGTGCCGCGTATCCAGCACCGCTTCCGCTCTGTCTTCATCAATTTCCTGCGAATGTTATTAGCTGTATTTGCTTGGGGCCACATATGCGAGGTGAGAAAATGTTCTATGCTGCGGTGGGCGGATAAAAAGTAAGCAACCAATGAAGATTAGAATAGAACCTTCACTTTTTTAAAACGCGCCTGTCAGTCAACACACTCTTGTGCCTTTCGAGAACGCCACCTGTTTCGTTCCGGTGATATTAAAATATCCGCTTTTTCCGAGGGGTCACACGGAGATGATCAACTTTCTTGTCAGATATTTGCATCCTCTTTGTGATCCACAGTCGTGAAGTAACAGTGGAGTTTCCAACGCGAGGTTTTCTGGTCAGGTAACATTAACCGTTATGTTTTTGACATTTTTAACATTTTTAGGTGCTTTAAATACAAATAACTTGTTAGAAGGATCACGTCGAACAAATGCGTGAGTTTGATGCGCAGATTATGCCCAGTTTAAGATACCTAATCCATACATAACTGGCTCATTTAACCTACCAGTTTACGTGGCAGCCTTCCTCAGTATGTCACTTTTCCACCTTCCCTTCACATTACACAATTTTTAATACACAACTTTTCTACTGCTAATGCCGCTAATCGGACCAGTTTCCCTGTTTACTCTCGCTAATCCCCATTTGCGGTTTTTCTAATTTTATGCAGAAAAAGCGCTCTTCTTATGCCAACGTCAAAGCCGGCTTCATTTATTCAAAAGTCGGATACCGCGAATAGCATCTGGGCCATGCTACTTCCGCGTAGACCAAGTTACTGATGCCAGCCAGTGTCCTCACTCAATACCAAAAGTCAAAAAACAACATCTTCTTTTTCATTAATACGACCGTCCAACTTTCGCAAAACAAAGACATCTCGAATCAAGCTGCTTCCGCCAAGTGGCTGGAACGCATCTCGAAGTTCTCCTTTGATGATGATCTCCAAAACCCTAGTCATTCTGCCCATTGCGATGTATGTTTTATTTCTTGTTTTTATGTGACAGCACGCAATTTAGTACTAAATAAAACATTAACACCCGCTCTACGACTCTTCTTTTGACAGTGGAAGCAGTCTGTTTCCTATTGTCGTTGGCATCCCTGGCGAGCGAAAGGAAAAAAAAGAAAAATGGAGGGATTACGCGGAGGGCAGATGATACTTAAATTACTTGGCGACATTGCTCATTCGTCCTTTTCCAGTAATTCGCGCTTGAGTGTTGCGCACGTTATTGTTTTGTCCCAAGGTTAAATGATGCAAATGAGACCTCTTAGGGTGAATAACGTTCCTCAGAGTCCGATAACTGAATCAAATGCCCGCTCTTCTATAACTCCGATTCACTTTCGCCCATCGGCACTAGCGTAAACAACTGTTGTATCGAAAAGTGAGAGGCAGTCGCTCTTGTTCTTCAGTTCGCACTGCTCACCTCTATCAAATGAGCCTCACGGCAAGCGATGTGATCTTCGTGATCGGTGATGTCCGAGGCACTCTCGGCCGAGGCCGAAATCCATTCACAAAGGCACGCAACAGGAGACCTTCGGCCTAATGATTTTGCCCCAAGCTCAAGGATCCTTTTTCTCGTGCTGAATTTATTGTTCTGTGCTTCCAGGTCCCCTTTAGCAGGCGCGTTTTTGCCCCCACCGGGGATTAGCCAGGATATGCAAGAGTTTATGTTTTCCTAGCAATTTCACAACAAATACTCTTATTTTACAGTTATTACAACAATTTCTTACGTAGTACTGTTTTAGACAGTTAATCCCTTTTAATTATTGTCTTTAAGAGAAAATATAAGATATTATGGAACCGTAAGAACTCCGTGTAAAACGGACATATGGCGGAGCAGAAGATACTAGGGTCATAATCATGATCCCGGAACTTGTGCAGATCACGATCGTGATCCAATATAACTATGCGTCTTTACTGTGGAACACTTCTTCAATTGCTCTAGGATGCGTTAAAACTAGCTACCATTTTTACTTCCTTATCCATACCATGACTTTAAAGTGCAGAAAGCTCCACGTCGTCGAGCTCTTTCCACCCCGCTCCATTCATTCATCATTTTGTTAACTTGTCAATAAACACCACGCTCGCCTAGTTCTTGGCATTGTTACTTGGAGCGCGTTGCATCATCCGCGTCTGCTTTTAGTATAAAGGGTGCCAATCTGGGCGAGAGTCTGCGCGCTCGAGAGCACTTACGCACGTTCTGCAAATCAAAGACTAAATTTGGCCGCAGTTCCGCGTGCTAAGGGTCTAGTCCAAGTTACGGTGGTCTTCCTGAGTTCTTAGAATCATGCAAAATCATCACTCTACATTTAACACACGCCTAAATGTCGCGTTCTTCTTTCCGTGTGTCCGTCTGTTTATGAGCCTGCAAAATTGTTTCCTGCGTTTATGCTCTGTGACACAGGAAGGTATAGGCCACTTCTTAAAATAACCAATACCCCCGAAGCTAAATTAACGAACTTTCAAGCTTGTCACCTTGTTGAAGCTGACCCAATTAGCTTATTGCTCACTGCAATATTGTGGAAAAACTTGATTGGACGGGGAACAATAATTAAAACTGCAATTTTTTAATGTCACTCGTGCACGACGCAACTTTGGCTGACCAGGTACACCTGCTAGGTTCTCGCGTGCGACTTCTCCTTTTTTGTATGTATTCAAACTAACATGTGTTTACAGACAGCAAGCGAGTTTATACTTTATGCACTGCAGCACGCTCTCCTAATATGTCGTAATACGATTGTTTAAGCGTCAGCGACATTACGACTTCTCCAAAACAAAAACAGTTCTTCCCTGTCCCTGAGATCTAAAAATAAACAATCAGAACTTTTATGTCGCATTTAACAAAGACAGATGAATGACACCCGCCACCAGCTTTCTCTGCAACAATTACGGGATATATAAGCGCCGGTTGCTTTCACTTACTGACTCATCGTTTTACTATTGATTCACCCTTGTCACAGCCAGCTTCTCGTTTCTAGAAGAACAGAACCTATTCAGGTGCTCATCCTCGCCGACGCGAAGGCGTGAATCCGTAATGGTCAACAATTGCTTCTATTCTTATCTGTGCTAATTAATATCTAAATTTAACCATAACTGCTCTCTTAAATTTATAATTGGTCAGGCGGTATCGCTTTATTTTTAGCTGGGTAGGAGAACACTGTGTCTGAATCGGAGGAGGAGCTTCCTTAATGTAAACCTCCAGACTCTGTAAATAGAAAATATACGATCTGTTTATTACCAACACGCTTGATGTAATATTACGGAACGTCAGTTTTTTGTTAGCTACCTACTGCGTTTGGCACATCGTTCTGTGGTCCACGTTGTTTCACCGACCGCCATGGACGATCTTAATTTTGCCAGCTTAGCAGCTAGTGTTACAGCTCAAAATAAGCTCAAGTTTCCGACGCTGGCACTTTGCGTAGAACAGGCGCCCTTAATCAAGCAAAGTAAGCAATGCTTGCGCCGGTAATTAATGAGTTCCCGACAGCCATAAATCTTTAGCACCTTTAGTCGCAAAGGTCGACTTGCCATTAATCAGTGCAAAACCGTTTGCAAATTCCTGTTGTCGCTTACGTTAAGACAGCGCTTCGACGCCGACAACAATCAGACTAAGTACGCGTGTGTTCTCAACACACTTAAGCATGTAACCCTTGTCGAAATTAGCGTTTCGGCCAGGCGGCCATATTTGGCCTGGCGTCCAAGCTGTCACCCGACACTTCCTTATTTCGCTGTTTCTTCAGTCCTTTTTTCGTTCTTCGCTCACAAAAGCAAACTTTTTCCTCATGTTCCGCACATTTTCAATTTGCTCGTGTCAAACTTGTGACACATGCGTCCTACTAACGTTGTCCTACTTCTTTGGCGATAAAGCATTTAGACAAGGTCAAGCTAGCATGGCGTGCTGTTTATACGTTCTACGAGTTGTCCCTCCCTCTGTCATTACCCACAATTCCACATGAATACTCATCCGTTCCAGTTCACGAAATATTTTCATCCCTTCCAAATATAGAAGGTGGGTGCACCCGGAATAGCCATATATATGCAGTAGTTTCTTCGGGCCACGTCCGCGAAGACTCGTGCACGCGATGATTTTTGTTTGGCGCAAAAGTTGTCGCCCGGACTTGCCAATTTGATTGCAACATTCCCATTTGCGCCTAATATCTCTTGGGAGCGAAAAGCAGCACTTCGAAGTGCAACGCTTCTCGATGTCCATATCCTGATTTGAGCCGATCGGCACGCTTCTTCGACAAAGTTATAAATCGTGCCACGAGGGCCCCCCAGGGAAAACGTCAAACGCCTTAAGATTCGCGAAACGCCGCTTCGCTTCTTGGTGGCCGCCGTGTTCTGGCTCTCTTTATCGGTCATGATGAGCTCGTCCTTTAAATGTTGGGTCACATTAATATTAATGATTGTCTTAGATTTCCACTCTTCATCGCGCATCACGTCCTCCTCATCGCCTGATGTCATCGTTTGTTTTCGTTTCCGCTGCCCACACATTAGATCACATCCTTGAGCGGAATTTATTTCACCGCGGACAAGGGACATCCGTCGCCCCTTTTGGCAGTTCGCAATGAGGGCAATTTGTCTACTCTACTGAGAAGTGCGTTCAATGTTTCCCGAAACGTCCCACTTATTGCATTTCGCTTTTAAAAATGTCCAAGAGTTTCTAGATAAGGGCCTTATTAATTTCGAGCGTGCAATATGATGTCTACAATTTGACGGGGACCTCGCTTATTGGATTTACGGCGTCAGAGTCGCCGTACCCAGCGCGTACTTGAACTTTTCGCGCGTACGGCAAAGTCGGTTTGCAACGGCTATGCTTGCTTGCCTTGTGTTTCTTATCCCAGAGGAAAACATCGATCACGTGCGAATAATGAACTGCTCGTCTGATAATGGATTACAAGCGTTGTTTTTGTTGCCTTGCTAACTGTACTCCTCGAGAGACTATGTGAGGCGAACATTTTAGTTCCGCTGTGGGTATTGCATGTCGAAATATTAAGGCATGTCTGTTTATTTGTGGAGTAATTCCGATAGCCGCAGCACTGATCGGGAAATTGTCATATATAGCATTACTCTGTCAGCTATGCGCAAAGCATGAGTTTTGCTTCTGTTGCGACATTCTACTGAAGTTACAAAAGATACAACTAAAGATGGCCTGAAAAAAAGGAGGGTCTTTTTGTTGACACTCCCCTGTACTTCTTTTGCTTCAGTGTCTCCACTTTTGTATTTGTCCCTCATTTAGTGGCAATTACTCGGCTTTCCCCTTTCCACTGAACTTATCTGCCAAGCCATTCTAAATCGATGTCAAACACGTGTTAATTGTGTCCTCGAACAATGATATGCACTCGGGCGCCCTCATTACATCCTGTGAAAATACCTTTTCTATTTCTACCATATGCCCTCTTTATTCAGCTATAAAAACAACAGCCTATTTATAGAACTATGCTTCTCGGTCAGATGTCCTCCCAAAAATAGATCTACATCTTAGTAATTAGCTTGCTAGTGACAGGATTAGGTCAATGCGCTATCCTTGCAGAAAAAAGTCCTCGCATTCCCCGGCCAATTTCCTCAAGCGCTCAATCTGGTCAATGAACGGGTTTGAATTATGCATATCCTTTCAGGAATGTTAGTTCGTACACCTTCAGGCTGCATTAATGTCCGAAATGTCTCCGTCGTGTCATGCATGCCAGCGAGCAGTTATGCGGAGCGCCCCCTCGACGATTTTACGTATCGGCCGTAAGAAGCAATAGCCCGCTAAGAATAACGCCTAATTAAAGCCTTAAATCTCGGCTATTTACCGTCACTGTGTGCGGTGGGTCCAATGGGTCCTGGCGACAGATGCCGTTTTCTTATGAGATCTATAGCGAATTAGGAGTGTTTCTTCTCTAGCGTTAATTGTGTTAAATGCCGAAAGGACAATTGGCTAACAAGCACCCACTTTCACTTGTGCCGGCGGCTATTGGCGATATGGGCATTGTTTAGCGGACTCTTAATTCAGTCAGTGGATGTCGTAGATGTCCGACGGGGAAGTACATCTGCTCTTGCTCGCGAGCTTTGCCCATCGATCATCGCTCTTGAGATCTATCAATCATGAGCTGTATGTAAGGTGTTCAAAAACACTCTGGAATTTGCCACAGATTTAAAGGATTCCGAGTCGCTACTTTTTAATTCCCCTGTAAAGCACAACGCACGTACTTTGCAAATCACTTTGATTACAACCGTAGGACGGTTGTTAATCTCTAGTTCGCACATAAACTTAAGTTGCTTGTTTTTAAGTTCACTTTATTCTCTTTTATTTCACTGGTTGATCTCTGTTATTAAACTGTCATATTACATTTACGAGCATGTTTTGCTCACCGAGGAATAGTAACACATTAGCGAGGTCGCTACGTGAAAGCTTTATTAGGAAGTAAGGATTATTTATTTTTTTAGAATTATATGAGTTCTTCTTAGGTAAGCGAAACCACTATAAGCAAACCGATGATATCTTCTCCGTTTCTTGACCGGTCATAGCGTTAATTGTGAACATGAAGCTGTCATGAAACAACCACGGCATTCCCTGTATTTATAGGCGAATACTTTCCATTCCTTGACCAACATGGTTAACATAAGTATAATTTTTTAGCAAGAATTCTATACAATTCGTAAAATTGATAAGATCCCACATTTTCCCGGAAGTTTGTCCTTTTCATAGCTCATCGAATTACAAGTGTGTAAAGATCTGCCTAGTTTCCTTAAGAACGTCGCACTTTTGTATGGCTTCAAATTGTATGTGGCAAGTCTGATATCTTACGCCCGGCTTTTCGGAAATTAATCCATCTTGGCAGAAGGCAGGCTTCGTTTGTCCTCTAGACAACACGTTTCGGACTAAAAAGAATCCGAACATGGTCAATTTTTAGAATGTGTCCCCATCTCTATGCAGAATTATGTGGATGATGGGCTCTGTCGCTATTGGCGACGATAGTAAAAACGGCAGGCACTCCAATAAAGGCAAATCCACACACGGATTTGCAAAAGACACTAGCAATATGGTAATAATGTATGTGTTGACGGACAAACCTAAGACTTTAAGAAAACACGCCAAAACAAGAAGTCCTTACATACACTGCTATTATTAGGAGTGAAACAAGTGCTTAAGATAGCAAAACAATTTTCAATTTGACCTTCGCTTCAGCCCCTTTGGTGAGTTGCGAACGAGCTTCAGTCGTTCGATATGTATAAACTGTCAAACTACAGGCGCAGCTGGTGGGTCTTCATAAATATGAGATTAGCGATGTTTCGCCCTCGCGATCGTTTTTCCAATTCTAGGAACGTTGGACCGAGGGTGTGCACGTACCCGTCGTCGTCGGCAACTTGAGCCGATCGCGTTTTTAGGAGGACGATTTATTGTTTACGCGCATGCATTAATACGTGCGTTGGTCCGTTAGAACTTTAGCCTAAGCGCTCGTGTCCGGATTGCTCATCGCTGGCCAACACCACTATTATGGCCAGCTCCAGCCGTCGCTCGCAGGAAGCTGTCCCTGCCTATCGCTCCACAGGGGCTTCGACGCCGGCCTTAGAACATCAATCAAGCTCATCCGTGTTAAAAAGGGTTGTTATGCTGTTTATGCAAAAACGTTTTGTACCACTCAAGTGGACGGGCGTTGGCACATTGCAGTCACCCGGCTCTTGACTGCCACTTTCGCTTAATTGTCATACGAGGAAATGGATCCTAGCCGCTTAATAGGGGTGGTAAATGTCGGAGTTATAATTGAATTGTGCACTTGTTGCATTTCGCACACACGACCTTCATTGCCAATTGGGGAGCGACGAGTCCAAACTTCGCATCATCATAGTCCCCTACGCCTCCATTTGGTTTTGTTTGGGCTACCCAAAAGAGTGAGTTGGAATTGGGTCAGTGGGTGTCAAATGAACCCTACTTCATGATACCGGAAGGTGCTTCTGGCTCCCCGAATCAGTTTCATTCTCGCGGATTAACCTTACGTGAGTTTGTTGGCTTCACTTACAGTTTGTGGAGAAGGGGCGTGAACTATTCCTCATTAAGCACCGAGTTTCTGTGATATTTAGGGTGTTCACATTTCTGACATTAATTAGAGACTTCTTTGTTTTTGCGGCAGGTTGGGTTTCTCCTTATGTTGGCAGACACGCCTTAACGCGTTACTCTAAGATTTCTTTCTTCGCTCTGCATCAAAAATAAGAGTTATTTTTCGAGCTGTAGACGATGCACCTATCGCAGTTCTAGCGATTTATGTACGCTCCCCTGTACAATTATAAGTGACGGATGGCTCTTGCACTGCGTCATGACTTGTAACAGCTGCCCCCGGCGCTATTCATAGCGGAATGAACTCTACCACATCGTAAGGGCCCCTGGAACACAGGCTGTCTGACGTCACTCGGACACCTTCAATTAACCTCACTCTACATTACAATCCTTCTCGCGCGCTAATCATAACAATCTGACTACGAACAAGGTAAACGTCGTGGTGAGTTTGGCTAGACGGCAGCGAAAAGCAAACGGCTCCTTTCACCCTCAGCGCTTCTGGGCAGAGAATTCCGGCATAGCAACCTTCGCCCGGCAGGCAACAAAATATACCCAATGATTAATCATGCCGACAAATTGGTCTCAAAATACCGCCAATTGTTCGGTTGTAAGCCGAGGTCGTGAGGTCGGTCGTCGGTTCACGATCCTTGCCTCCTCCCGGCAATTCATTCAACTTTCTACACTTGGCTGTTGGTTTGCGACATCCACACACCAACTTTGGACAGACGCACTGAATATTCTCTTAACTTTTGGGTGTTCTGCAGTTCCTTGTCGATTATTTGCTTCCAGTTGAGGCGGATGAGAATGTGACAAGGAGCTCGGACTCGACCCTTCATCGCATCACCTGCTTACTCTTGGGCCCTCACTGCCATTATCATCTGTTTACAGGAGGAGCACTGCCTCTGTCTGACGATGCCCACATTGTTCATCAACGCATATCCGTGCCTTTTAGCGACGCCTAAATCACGCCCTCTGTCGCTTTGACTCTCGAAGGAATTGTCGCGCGCGGGTGACATTAATTCTATCGCGAAGCCGAGGTGTGCCTCGTGAAACCGTGCCTCCTGAGTGCTTCCAATATCGTCTTCTTTGCTTTCAGCTCGGATTGTGATGGCCAATTGTACGGACGAACTGCACTACGAGTACTACGAGGACACCGAAAAATGGCTGCTGGGCATGGTGGCTCTGCCCTTCATCTGCCTGGGACTTTTGGCGAACGCGATATCGGTCCTGATCTTTTCACACAAACACATGAGACAACAATCGATCAATTGGTACCTCGTAATTCTCGCCCTTAGCGACTCGATCATCCTGATCGGCGCCTTTTTTGTCCTCACCCTACCTCGTCTAGGAGAGATCTTCGCTCTTTGGCAGGCAACCTATGTCTCGTAAGTCGCCCTAGTGTCACTTTCACGCGGACTTTACCATTTTTAGTTATTATTCGGCGCCGATCATGTACGCCTTAATGACCCTGGCCCAAACTGTCAGCGTGTGGATGACGACGGCCATGTCTGTGCACCGCTTCATCGGGGTCTGTATTCCATTCCAAGCAGGCTCGATTTTACGGCAGAAGAACGTGCTTCGTCTCATCGTGTCGGTGATCGCCGCCTCCGTGCTTTTCAACATAACCCGGTTCTTTGAGGTAAGACGCACAGTCCGAGAAACCCAACGGCTGCTGAGCTGAATTGCAGCTCGGACAGGTGTTCGCTCGTGGCGTTAAACTAAATTTCTATAAAGGCATTCCGCAATGGGCAACACGAGCCATGATAATCTATTTTTAATGTTAATTAAAGGTTTGCGCAGGAAGGCAGACACTCAAAACATGCGGTGACTACGAAGGAAGTTGTTGACATATACTTCCTGATGGCTGGCAAAAGATCTATTGTACTTTAACTTCATGTACACAGGACTAAATTACTTTCGAACAAAAGTTTTCTAGCCTTTCCACTTTATCCGCCGTGCATTGACTAAAGGACAATTTCAACTACAATTAACACAGCAGCCCCCATTATCTATTGTTGTTAGAGACCTAAGACGACGATAAATCGGAGCCCTCAAAGAGGTTTAATTAGCTTAAAGTTTGTCAATTTACTATCAATTCATTCATGTTCCTAAATTCTTCATAATTTGACTTTTACATTGTCATAACTCACATCATCTTCTAGGTGGCCGTGACGGAAGTGTGCTATATGCCGGAAATCGACGCGGAGCTTCCGGTGCTCCGGCCAACTGATCTCCGTCTCAACGAGACCTATCGCAAAGTGTTCTACGAATGGGCTTACACGCTGATCATGTTTGCGATTCCGTTCACAGTGTTGATTGTCGTCAACACGTGCGTCATCGCCGCTGTTCACAGGTCTCCTTTCTGGGACGAGCCAGAGGAGCTCACGCTTTCGGATTTCAGATCACGTAAAGTCCACTCAAAATTGAACGTGTACGACGATGAGGTCAGAAAGCAGGAGCTTGCCAAGGAGATCTCCACATCGATCATGCTCGTTGCCATCGTCCTAGCCTTCCTCTGCTGCAACACATTGGTAAGTTTGGAGAACCACCCGAATTGATACATTTCCTGCTACAATCATTCATTTGAACACATTTGAAAAGATGCTTTCAGGCATTCGTCGTGAATATCATGGAGAAGTTGGACCTGACCGAAATGTATAACCTGACTGTGCCCTGGAGCAACATGCTGGTCATGACCAACGCGTGCATAAACATCTGCATCTACTGCATGTTCAGCGACAAGTATCGCAACTTGCTTCGGTTCTACATGCGCTGCTTCTGGTGCAAGCGCGACAACAGCTTTGAAATCGTGCTAAGCAACTTCTAATCACCACACAAGAATCACCCGTCATTGGCAGGCTTCGTGAACAATCCCATTCGCATCGTCAGTTTATCCTGGTTATTCTAAGGGGCTCGAGTTGTTAGCCTGTCGACTTGCCCTGAAACATGCGTAAGAACCGCGAAGTGATTCTATATGTGCTAAGCACAATCCTAAGTCATATTACGTTTATCCAAACGCGTAATATTTACCAGTCATTATGTATGTTGTACCGTGACGTCGCATATTTCCTTTTTGTATTGTCCTCAAATAAATTGTATTGTGTTGACTGTTGCTTGTTTGCTCGTCCTATACAGCATATCGCGCGCTGAACCTGTGATCTGATTTTGTAAGTTTACACATGAAGGAAGGAACACCTGCGCCATAGCATTAACACGTATTCATTAGAAACAGACCACCTGAAGTGTATATAGTCGAGTTGAGTAATCAAGAAACGCCTCTACCTCAACAAATCTAGCAGCCCGCAGTGAAAACATAAATTAGGAGTTTGCAGTTTAGATATGTCATTTGCGAAATGTTTTGAAAAGTCGAATAGTGCACATATTGGGTGTGACGAAGAAAGGTATCAATGGGCCACGGCGCGAAGACTTTATTTCCCAGTTAACTGAGATTCTCTTGCACTAATGATGAAATTGAACAAGACATTTGACTTTGTGTACGAACTAAATCTTAGTCCTTTAATCATAGTATGCGCACGAAGCTTGTTTTTAATAACACGCGCCTCGTGAACACTCCGGTGCACTTTGAATACGAGAACGGGCAGATAAGGTCCTTGCTTAGTTAAGGTTGGACAAACAACACGGTTGAACTCCTTCGAATTTCCTACTGCTTGACAATCACAGAGGTTCGCGACTCGTACACACATAAGCTTGGCCGATTGAAAATTTGCATTAATGAAGGCGAAAACCTAGGAAGACCTAACAAATCCGGTGGCGTCGCTATGGGAACGGCTCATCCAGAAAAACGTAAAAGCGGCCAAACGACATATGACGTTCTGGCAAGAGACCAGCTTCTGCCACCCAACATGTCACCTTTCTCGTAGCGTAGTCCTAAATGTCTCTGGTGGAGTTGGAGAACGGCCGACTGGCCGCCGAAATCCAAAAAGTTGGCAGTGTCAATAGGCTCGTTAAGGTGGGGGATTTGCTTTATTTATTCGATGATTAATCTTTGACGTTCCAGATCGTACGCAGTTGGATACCTGCTCCGGTGCAGCACGACGAGCGAGTGGCCAGCGTCCACGTTGACATTAGCGACACATGTCGCAATGTCTTCCCAGGCGTGGAACAGAACCTCAAGTACCGTATCTGTCGTTATGAGTTGCGCAAATGTCTTTGTAGGAATACCAGCGACAGCGGCCTCGTCTTCGATAACCGAGGACCTTTCATTATAATATGGACGGGACTAATATCACTTGTATGCTTCTACAATATGGCGACAATCACTATATTGATATTCGAAGAAGTTCATACGGTGCACTATACGACTTGGCTGATAGCCAACGCGACGACAGACTTCCTTCTCTTCTTAGACTTGGCAGTACAGTCCAGGACAGGTACTACGCGCCAAATTGAAATGTTCTTAATTAGAATGTTAAAACGAAGAGACGATGTTTTGCATGAAATTTCTATCTAACCTCGAATGAATGGGAGAGGACTCAGCTAACCGCTCAGCTGTGGAAAATTAGAGTTAATTAGTTCAACGGAAGAATAAACCTTAAACGGGTGCAAAGTTTTGTTTATATGGGGACAAAAAGTTTACCCTGGTTAGTTTTAAGAGACTTTTACAAATCATCCAATCACTTGCAACAAATATGTTCCCCATATAACCTGCGTAAATCAGGAACATACATGAAACTCACATTAAACTGGAACAACAAGGAGTGCTGTTCTCAACACATTTAAGAATGTAGGTCAGAAACAGCAGCTATGTAAATCGTTTCTTCAAATTCAGAATGCACCTTTCTAATGTTCGGTCCTTGTTAATTTTTGCACGGGTTCCTGATTTACGCAGGTCATATAGAAACATACCATTTGGTCCAAAATTCATAGACTACCCGTATATAAATTAAGCGTTCCAGCTTTCTATGAAGATGGAGTGTTGATATACAACAGCATCGCAACTCGAGACCGATATATAAGTAGGTAAGTTTTTTTCGTCACAGTCATCCCTTCTATGACTGTTTTTGCTTTAGCTGGGAATTTGTAATCGACATCGGCGCCTTACTGCCAACCGATTTATTGCTCTTCATTAAACATAATATGTCGTTATTTCGGTAAGCACCACTGTGGTGAGCTGAGTGGTTACGTGTTATTCAGAAGCAACCGTTTGCTCAAGTGTTACCGAATGTTCTACTTCGTCAACCTGGCTGACATGCGAATACAGTGTACAAGCGCGTGGTCCATCACGAAAGTGATGACCATTGCAGCCTTTATTTTCCACTGGAATGCTTGCGGGTACTACCTCATGAGTACTATGCTCAACATCGACAGTAGGGTCGCTCTGTGAAAGGCTAGCACAGGCCACAATTTTAGATGTGGGCAAGACCGATTGGGCTTTCTCGTTTGATAAAATCAGCGATCCTGTGTTTCCCAAATGTGAAATGACGTACCACTTGTACGTCTGCCGCTTGAACGAAACAGAGCAGGAAGTCGACTTGAGAGATGACAATACCACGGACGGTCAGCGCCATAGGCAGCGCTTAATCAATTACTGGAGCCCAGAAAAGTTAGTGATTGCTTCGGTTATGGACGGGAACTCAAAATTATGGCATTCGAAAATAATTGAGAGTACTGAAATGGTCTATACCGTATATGTATAAGAAATGTATGAAGCGGACATAATCGATCTAATTACCTGTTTTTCATATAATTTTCGCATTTTCTCTCTTTTCCATCTGAAGCGGTATTGAATTTGAGCTCAATAGCGACAAAACTTCACCAAAACAAAATTATCTGCTGCAATGTTTTCAAAAAATGATCCACAATTTCAGATTCAACGAGGCTCATTTTTCGAATCTAGCTAAGGAGTACGTTCTGAGTATGTATTGGTCGTCCATGACGATAACCACCCTCGGAGAACAGGTAATACTTGCGCGCATATCAGTTCGTCCACTGTTTTCAGCCTGAACCCAACTTTTCCTATCAAAATCTATACGAAATTATGGATACGATCATTGGGATACTTTTGTTCGCCGTGATCGTAGGAAGCGTTGGTGACATGGTTGCAAATTCGAACGCATACACGAGTAACCTCAGAGGTCAACTGGACGGCGTAAAATTGTTCATGAAGACCAGGTATCACACCCAACAGATTCCGTTGAACAAGATGGCGACTTTATTGTCAAACTATGACAGGTTTGAGTTGATTGCTGGTGGCACGAGAACTGACCCGGCCACTACAGCTTCGTAAAAAATCCTGTGCGGAACTCCTTTTGCTTCTATGTTACGTGTGTTACGTGCCAACTGTGTTACTTTCAGGCAAGTTGAATATTTGCTCCAGAAGAAGGCCTTAAACTTTTTTGGATATATGCTCAACAATCGTCATGTAGATGACAGAGTGAGTGATAACCGCACTTGCTCTGTTCAACGAATTTGCAGCCTATGAAACGCTATCTGCCAGGAAAACTGAGACAAGCTATGCAGATGAGCATCCACGAAGAAATGCTCAGAGAGATAGACCTGTTCAAGGTAAGAGATATGGTGGAATGTACTTTTATTCATGTAAGACCAGGGTTGCGACGACAGGCTTATATACGAACTGGTGGGAAACCTCAGGCTCCACTTCTATTGTCCAAATGATGAAATATGCAAACGCGGCGAGCACGGCAAAGAAATGTACATCGTAAAGTCCGGACAGCTTCTGGCGATGGCAGAAAACAATGAAACCGTTCTCTTCATTATTCCCGAAGGTATTCAGATTTCCATTGCATAGCTAAACGACTCACCCACTGCTTCAAAGTGAAAGTTGTAAGCTATCGGACTATGAAACATCAAGTGCGGGTTCGGCCCCCACTGGTGCCGGAAATTTTATTTTTCCATCAAATTAACTTGCTTTTCATAATCCTGTCATTTTACTGTTCCTAACCTAATTTATGTACTACTTCGTGCCCGTATTTAAGGGCATATGCCACTTTACTGTGTCAATGAGCACTGACACGCACTTATATGTGCGCACAGTTCTTCCTCCCCTCCACAAAGTCTAAGGCTCTCTAGTCGGACGAAATTTTAGAAAGTCTCCTCGTTAGATCTCTAAGTTGCCACCCGATATAATTGCTTCTTTCCAAAGGTCCCCTGTGCATGATTTTGATGGTTTGCTCGTTTCATGAATGAATGCACGTTCACTGCGACATAAGAGCAAGCAGTCTTCGAAAGCTGCATAATTACTCCAATCCTGAGAGCAGTGCTAGTGTAGTGTCCCGCAACGAAGTTAATTAAGCCGTTAATTTGCTGCGCAGTGCACATACATGCTACAACTTATTGGCCATTAAATCTTCACCGACATGTATCTAGGATGCGCATTCGGAGAGCTCTACCTTTTCGACCTGCCGGAGCAGAAACATAGAAACAGAAGGTGTACAACAATTCGCTCGGTCGGCTTTACTGATCTGTACGTCCTTCATCGAGATGATTTTTCCAAGGTTTTACTGGATTTTCCCAGAACGAAAATCCAATTGGTTAAAAAAGGTTTGAATTTCTTGCTCAACACAGGAAACTGGAAAAATTCAGCAAAGGCAATGCTTCGAAGAGACAACATGTACATTCCAAGACAAACAAACAACACAATACCAGGTCTCCAGTATGCCATAACGATGGATGAAAAGCTCGCTGTGTTAGAGAACAATCTGGAGAACATGGAAGAGCTCATTATTGGCCAGCATCAGCTCTTTGCGGTAGTGTACTCCATAAAAAAAGTATTGCAAGTAAGTTTTCAGGATTCATCGAGAGTCTTGAAGCAGAAACTTTATCACCTTGAGCTGCGATGCATGCACATGAGTCGTGGACTTATACCCAGAGGAAGTCTGGCAGATATCACCGAAGATCAAGATTATGTATAAATTTAAGTGTTACGGGTATCTTTTCATTCTGATGAAATAAAGGAAACAATTTAAAAATTAAATTCAACCAGAATTCTAGTTTAAATTGGTACAACTCCTTCAGCAAAACAAAAGGCGTAAAGAAAAAAGTTTCGACCGTGACAGGACTCGAACCTGCAATCTTCGGATCCGAAGTCCGACGCCTTATCCATTAGGCCACACGGTCAGTGCATCAATGTACAGTGTACAAACAGTTACCACCAAAACGCCTTGTGCACTTGTGATACATTGATCACACCATATGCATACAAACTAATTGCCAAGCAATATTCATTAATCACAATGCTTGCAATTTTTCAAGCAACTTGTATGACTGCGCTAGGACTAACCTGGATTGGATAAATCGTTGCAAATCGCGTTTATGCAAAAATAAAGTGCATTTACTGGTAAAATCTGTCTCCGATGAAAAATAGAATACAAAATATAGACCACATAAACAAAAAGTCTCGACCGTGACAGGATTCGAACCTGCAATCTTCGGATCCGAAGTCCGACGCCTTATCCATTAGGCCACACGGTCACGTTTATCGTGCAGATACAAGGTGATGTTATGTAAATATGACATTCTGCTTGATTATTACTTGATTTTATTCGAATTGGATTAATTTCTATTTTTAACGCATTATTATACAAAAAGGCAAACAGTACAAAAGAATACGAACCCCACTACAGCACAGCAGGTTACACCACTTCAGGAATCTGTGATGAGTAATAAGAGCTCATAAGGGACATCAAACTCCTTAACATTCTACTGTAAACACTACCAGTGCATAGTTACCGTGTAACGTCCCCCCAAAGTGTGCTCAGTACCGTGAACGCGTAAATTGATCATTCCACATTAAATCAGATTGAAATCCTTTGTCACGGAAATTAAGGGATTGAGCAAGCGGATTTACACATTACTACCAATCTTCAAATGGAAATTGTCTTCTTTATCCATATTACGTTTCATCGTAAACGGTAATTACGAGAACCATTTTTTATCGGCCGACAGCTTAACCTGTGACTAGGTTTTCATGAGAATCCTGCGACGATGTTATCCGCTAAAACCTATATTGTGCAAAACTGCAAAGACTGCTATTTTCAAGCAAGTTTTGTGGATAAAAAGACTTTACATCACCGCTAAGTTAAGTCATAGACCCTCATCGTTTATATATCTATTAAAAGCAATGCATGATAATTACTAGGTAACGGTAACTAAATGTCGTATGCTTTACAGTTCGGGGAATCTACCACTGCGACCGTGGCGATTACGATTAGCGCGTAACGAGTTACTCATAGTAATCTGAGGATAATCATTAGCCTCGATGACCGACCATAGTATTTTCAAAAACATTGGTGACAAGGCATCTTTATAGCGCGTATAAATTTAAACACTGGAAACAAGTCAAACGTCAGATGTGCTTGTTGTTTCTTTTCTTGGATAATAAAAGGGGCACAAATTCTGCTAAACATGTCGTGCCGATAAATCCAGTTCACTCTGAATGTTTCGAGGAAATAGCTTTATATGCATTTTTAATTATTGGTACAAATGCAGAGTAGGTCATCCGATCAGCCAGATATGTCTGTTTTCTAAGCGTCACTTAATGTCATCCCCCGTAGTGCCCTTTTATTTTGCCCTGCCTGTCGGGCCGGCTTGTGAACAATAACAACGTTTATTCCAAATACTTGACGCGTTTTCTTTGTCTCAACGCGAAACGTAAAACATCATTGTCTTTTTGAGAAAGAGACTCTTGCTTCATATGAAAAGTCCATAACAAAGGTCACGACTGAAACAACAACAATTTCAGAGCATACAAAAGAGGGAAAACGGAAAGTGAGACCACAGGAACTAACGCAAGATCGAACGGAAAGTAGAGAGGTAAGATAGAGGACTAGGATAGGGCGAGATGCGAGATGTCAGACTAAGATATCAGTAATCGAGTTGAGTGCTGGTTGTGGAGAACTTCTGGCCGCGAGGTCTGGAGCGATATGTGGAAAGTTGCACAGAATGCTTGTGACGACTTTGCAGGGAAGTACTTCCAGTGCTGTACTTTTTTGGCCGTTTTAGTAACTAATTGCAACAAAATTAAACCAGAATTTCTTAAATGTTTGACTTACCAGAGTGCACATACGCTTGCGGAAGTGACTGGACACGGAGCAGAACAACACAAAGTTCATAACTTTTCCGACCACGAGGAGATTGTTGACAATGCTGACCATGTTGATAAAGAGCGGATAGCGCGTTGCAGTGTCGTCGATTGACTCCCAGACGAAAGGAATCAAAGTTGGCGCCTGAAAGGTGGAACATGATAATCGGATAATCATGCACTTGTATGCTTTTCAATAAGTAAATCTATTACGCGGTCCTTTTACAAAGTATAGGTGGTCCGCATATTTGGAGACAGGAGCGCTGTTCAAGTGGCTAGTATTAAAATATCTAGTAGTAGAAGTTAAAAAGTAGCATATTACTTTAAGCACCGAGTATTTTGCTTCTGATCTGACTGCTCTCCACTATCAACTGTTTGGCCAACCACTTACATGCGTCAATGTGAAGCATGTGACGATCGAGAGAACCGTGATTGTGACGCGCCGCTCCTGTCGCTGAATGGCGCCCAGATCGCTGAACCTTCTAAAAAGGAGCATAGAGGCAACCGCGTTAGTTTGCCCAAACATTTTATCTGATTCTTTCCTGCCGGCGGAACCATTGGCTCTCTCGGAAACAATCAACGTTGTCTCGCTCTCCATGGCTTTCAGATCGTTATGTTCGCTTCCAGAAGTTGTCAGAACGTCCCGTTTGCGAAGTGCCGCAATTAGAGAGTAGTTCAAGATGGCAACGGCAATGATCGGCATCACCACAACCGTACTCGACTGCAGGTATTTTCCCCATTTCGCATAAAGCGCGTAGACGGCCGGTATGTCTGGAGGGTCAGACGCGTTCCCAATGAGACCGATTTTCAAGCTGGGAACCATCGCCACCTGAATAAATTTTTCCATTACAAAGGCAAAGACCCGTCATGAGGTCTAAACTATATAGATCTTAAGACATTGTTGAACTTTTTCAAAGGGACTATACATATGAACAAATATTTTTTGGGCAATCTAAATGAGAAACGCAGTGCCTCCAGAAATAGATGTGTACTTCAGAAAACAAGCTCTTTTTACTGACTTCAAGCCGGACAGGATTGGAAGAATTCCCAGAACAGAAAGGCAAACACCACCGCTATGAATCCTCAAAAATATATAGTTTTAAAGCTGTCTTAACGTTAATTGGCAAAAGGCCCAAGTTTGCAAATATCCGGATATCTGCATGGTGCTACTACAAGTATCAACTGGTTTTTTGGAAGTTCCAAGGACTCTTCTGTTCAGAAACAAGGCATCCCAGAATATCTCAAAGCAAACTAAAACAAAACAAAAAAACATCTCAATCTGAGGCATTCAAATCGATTTGGACAAAGAAAAAGCATTTCATGGTGTTCATTTGTTTTATTCTCACAAGATATTTTTATCTCATTAGGTTACGCCTTGGAAAAATTAGTTGCATACTGGTTTTGCATAACTCCAAAAAAAATCAAATTACACGCTCTACATGGAACACCAGTGGAAGGTTTGCTCGTGCACTTTTCATGGGCAGGTAACACACCCATTTCCAATTCTTCAGGTGTTCTCATTGAATGGAAAACAGTCAAGAGAACCAATGAACACACTCAGTGCGTTTTCCAGTGGAGGCACAAGGCAAATTGTAAAAACGGACAACAACGTATTCGATTGAACATGTAAAACATCGGACATTAGCCTACGGTATAAGTTATCTTTGACATTTCTGTTCTCATTAACAAAACTGTTTACACGTAGCTGCACAAGATGCTAATGGTTTCCGTGTGCGATGCGAAAATAAAACAATGGTTGAGCAAAAGATCGAAAAACAAAACATCCTTATACGCTGCAAATTACAAATGTAATTAGTTCTGGCTTCTAATCGTGAAATGTGTTTTCTTCTTTCCTGGCTTCTTTCCACAAAAAAAAGTTTTCTACCTCAGCTGTCTGCAATCTTCTTGGTTTCTTGCCAAACTAAAGTTTTCGCAATCAAGGACAAAATACGGAGATTATCCTTAGCTAACAAGCGTTCTGATTGCTTGTAAACAGGGACTAACTACGTCGTAGCAGATGATCCGTAGGATTACTTTGGCCACGTGGCCGGTCCCTTAATCTCAGAAGTCTTTGCGTAGCTTTCTTGAAGACCTAATTAAACAGCAGATAGGTTTCTCATCGAAACGGACTATTTCGGACGAGCAGACTTCACGCCAGAACTTTACAGTTGTGTGATATGCCCTTTGGACAATGGAACAATTGGAAGACTCGCTTAACCCCATTAAATTTGCATGGCTCACTTAGAGCCTACTTCTATTTTCCCCACTGTTCATCGACTGCACGTCGTGTGTTATCTATTTTGTCTAGATCGGACATCACGGAGCATCTTTCTCAAATATTCAGAATTGTGAAGCAAGTGTTCACACAAAATAACACCGGGATGAGCTGAAATCATCGAGCGAGAGTAGGTGATGACAGCGAAACTGATTCGGGGAATGTCTTAGCCTATTGGTGCGCTGATGTCACCGAGGTACTTATGCATAGGATGAGTCAAACAGACGTCATCACAACTAAGCGTAAAACGTCTTCAACTGCTACATGGAGTACAACTCCCTCATGGAGTAAAACGTACGGATGTTTGGTTCTTAAGAAAAGAAAAAAAATCCAAGACGAAGAATAGTGAAAACGTGGACTTATGTGAGACGGATAGGCCAAAAGCACGACGTCTCTCCTTTAAAATGAGAAAAAGGGCCTACTTTTTGTCCCACTGGGTAGTACAATGCACGCAGTTGCCGATCGTTGCACAAGTAAACGATCTTTACGTGGTACTCAATGTGGTGGTAGGCTGTGACGGCTGCAGCTAAGATAAAGACGACGACAATCAAGGCATAGATCTTCCAGACCCGCCATTGAAACCTTGTGTGCATGGGCTTGCGTATTCCGATGAAACGCTCTATGGAGACGGCCAACACAAGCCTGAAAGCGTTGTCTATTAGACGATGTGTCAGCATTCAAGCAGGCAGGTCCGACGTCCCCTCATATGCTCTTCTCGTCCGCTTAACCTAATCCTTGAGAGTGTACTTGGGACAAAAGAACTAAAGTGAAACAATACCAACCAAGTTGCGGCGGCCGAGAAAAGGTTCGCCATGGCGTTGACGTGCGTCTTCGTGACGTAGTAGAGGTACCGGAAGCTGATACTCGTGTAGAACACGGCGTAAGGCGCGAGGCAGTGTGGGAGCATGCTGATAAGGAAACCAATGTCGGCAAAAGCCATGGCGGACAGTAGCAGATTCGACTGAAACACACAATTAAACACGTTCGTAGCTGCTCATTAGGGAACCTCTGTTCGCATCCCTTTGCTCAAAAGGACTATCAGGTTGATGGTGTTGCCAACAACACCTGCCACAAATTCCGCAGGGAAGAGATATCGCTGGAT